>PVJO010016390.1:0-41776 GCA_004026905.1 Hystrix cristata
GGGATCCATCAGGGCCATGTGATGAGGCTGTTTCCTTCTGTCAAAGTTTATTTGACTTGACCAGTGTTTCTGTGTTTGCAGAATTTTGCTGTAGAACAGAGGGTAAGGCACTTCGTTCTGAGCAAAGTGTTTCTGTGCAAGGAATACCTCAGGATGGGACTCCCAAGACAGCTCTGTCCACGCAGAAGACCTACCCCTGACACATGCAGCCCACACTTGAAAGATGTTTTGTACCTGGCCGAGCACCAGGTGACGCGTGCCAAGCAGAAGCCCTACCTGTGTGAAGCAAATAGGACAAGGTTCAAGTTCAGTACAAACCTTCCCCAGCAGCAGGTGCGGCAGAATGCAGACAAGCCTGCCAGAAGGGAGGAGGGCAGGGCTTCTCCTGGAAGGACCTGCACAGACCGCACTTCACAGAAGCCTTCCGTGTATGGGGAGGGCGGAGAGGACTTTGTGGCCACATCAGGCTTTGTACAGCATTGGGTCACTGCCAGTGAGGAGGAGGCACAGAAGAATTCTGAAGGTGCTTTATGTTTTCCCACTGCTCAAAGGCTTGACAAGAGCAGTCAGTCTAGGGACGCTTTCAGTGACACATCCACACTTGTTCATCCACAGAGAGTCCACACTGGAGAGAGGCCCTGTGAGTGCAGCAAGTGTGGGATCTTCTTTAGCGATGCTTCCAGCCTCAGGCAACACCAGAGAGTTCACAGTAGTGGGAAACTGTATTAGTGCTGCGAGTGTGGGAAATTCTTTAGCCAACACTCTAGTCTTGTGAAACATCAGAGAGTTCACACAGGTGAAAGCCCACACATGTGCTGTTACTGTGGGAAATTCTTTGGCCGAAGCTCCAACCTCATCCAACATAAGAGGGTTCGCACTGGTAGAAGTGCTCATGAATGCAGGGAGTATGGGAAATCCTTTAAATGCAACTCCAGTCTAATTAAACATGGGAGAGTTCACACTGGAGAAAGATCTTATAAGTGCAACAAATGTGGGAAATTCTTCAGCCACATTGCCAGTCTCATTCAACACTATGGAGTTCACACTGGGGCACAGCCTTTTGGGTGCAGTGAATTTGGGAAAGCCTTCAGCCAAAGGCCCACCCTTACTCAGCATCAGAAAATTCACAACAGAGAAAAGAATGTAGAGAATGTGCATCCTTCTTGTTCAACACAGCTGCACAGAGCAGAGAGAGGCTGTGACAGTGGGCTTTCTGAAGGGGTGTCAGTGAGATGCTAAACCTTGTTCATCCATGTGGTCACACTGGGGAGATTCCCAGTATAGCTACATATGGTGGAAGCTATCAGGAGCTAAGCTGTATTTATCCATTTTGTCACTGTAAGAGTTTGTGACAGAAGCCCTCTTGGCCCTGCCTGTTCTCTGGCCTCCAGAGTGTGTATCTGTCACTTTCATCTCAGGGACCTCAGTAGACTAAGGTCTACTAAACTAAAGGGCAGATAGTCCTTGTGTGTACCTCCAAAATGAATGCCTCGGAAGAGGCAGTAGGGTGGCAGAGAACAACTCTCAGCCCAGATTTGGCCTTATGTGCATTGCTAGCCCAGGCAGGCCCATCATTTGTGTGGCAACACAGTGTCAATACAGCGAGGTTGATGGAGGACTGCCAAATCTAGTTTTCTAAAATGAGTGATTGGTCAGATATTCATGTGCAACACTTTCTTTTAATACTTTGTTAGAAATATAATTGACATGTGATAATTTCCAGTATATATTTGATACACACAATTTGGTAAGTTTTGAAATACTTAGACCATAATCATGACAACATATCCATCACCATAAAAGCCACCTGATGGCCATTGCAATTCCTCTCTGCCTTCCCAGAAAACAATCACATCCCAGGGAAACTACTGATTTAATTTTTTAAATTATACATTTGTTTGCATTTTTCTACAGTTGTAATTGCAATCCTATAGTATTTATACCATTTTGTGATTTGGTTTCTTCATGCGGCATAATTTTTTTTATAATTATGTTGACTTTCTAAATTATTTTAGCTATCAGCAAGAGAGAATATTTATATGTGAAAGCATAATTATCTTGAGACTCCATGCTGTGTATATGGTTATTAAATTTTTAAAACATTTCCAGCAAAATATAAAATTTACAGTGTTAACCATTTCCAAATGTGCAGTCCAGTGGTATTAAACAAGTTCATATTGTTTGCAGCCATCAGCACCATTCACCTCCAAATCTTCATTTTGCAAAACTGAAAATATATGCGTATTAAATAATAACTCCACGTTCTCTCCCCACCCTAATCCCTGAAAACCACTATTCTTTGAATTCTTTGAATTCAACTAAGTACCTCATATAAATGGAATCATTAATATTTGTCTTTTTGTGGCTAGCTTATATCACATAGTATAAATCCTCAAGGATCACCAGTGTGGTTGCATGTCAGCATTTCCTCTTTTAAAGACTGAATATAATCCCAGCTTAATTGCTAAATTAATTCGTAAATATTTGAATCCTTTTGATGCTGTTACAAATGAGATTATTATCATAATTTCCTTTTAATGTTGTTTATTGTTGGTGTACAGCAACAACTCACTTTTTCTGCATTGAATTTGTATCCTGCTACCTTGGTGAATTTATGACAGTATCTCTGTCTCTCTCTGTCCCCATCACTCTCTGTCTCTGTCCTTTTCCCCAATCCCTTTGGTGTATTTGGCATTTAGACTTTTCTACGTGTAAGAAATCATCACCTGTGAACAGGACCAATTTTCCTCCCCAATTTGGGGGCTTTTTATTTCTTTTTCTTTCCTAATTGCTCTGACTAAAACTTCTAGTACTGCATCAAAGTAGAGAAAAGGGACAACTTTATTTTGTTACTCATCAAAAATCTTGTACTACTGAGTATAATTTTAGCTGAATTTTTCATAATTGGTTTTTATTATGTTGAGGTAATGTCCATTCCTAGTTTTTTTTAAATCATGAAATAGGGTTGAATTTTTTCAAATGCTTTTTCTGTACCAAATGAGATGATCACAGTTTTTTCCTCATTCATTCTATATTGATCAACTTTCTTTCTTTTTTTGTTTGTTTGTTTTGATCACCTTTCATAGCGTGAATTATCCTTGCATTCCAGGAATGAATCCCCTTTGGACATCCTTTTAATAATTGGCTGAGTTTGTTTTGCTATTTTTTTCATCATTGCTCATAAAGAATTTGGGTGGGTAGGTTTCTTGTTTGGTGTTGGGTATCAGGGTAGTGTTAGCTTCATAGAATGAATTAAAAAGTGTTCCCTCTTTTTCAATTTTTTGGAAAAATTTGAGAATAGTTGGTGTTAATTCTTTAAATATTTGGCAGAATTCACCAGTGAAGATGTCAGGTTTAGGGCTGTTGGTGGTGCATGTACAGGATTTTGATTCACTCTCTTTACTACTTCTTTTTGGCCTGTTTAGATTTTCTCTTTCTTCATGATTCAGTCTTGGCTGATTTTCTGTTCCTAGAAATTAGTCCATTTCTTCTAGGTTACCCAGGGTGTTAGTATACAGTCATTCATAGTGTCCTCTTACAAAGTTTTCTGTTTGGGTAGAATCGATGGTAACGTCTCTACTTTCATTTCTAGTTTTAGAAATTTGAGGCTTCTTTTTTCTTAACCAGTATAGCTGAAATTTTATCAATTTACAAAATTTACTCTCTTAGAACAAGAGAGTAAAGACTTCTCTACTTGCTTTATAACAAGTCAAATATTCTGGCAAAGCTAGTCCACTCCATGAGACAAGCATCAGTGCCTTCTGAGGACCAGGCTTCCATGACCTAACAACCTTCCACTGGGTCCCGCTTCTTACAGATTCCACCACCTCAACTCCACTATGCTGATGACCAAGCCTCCAGCTTATGAACCTTTGAGGGACACACATAAACCTCATCCAAACCATAACAGGTACTAAATGTTTATAACTGATACATGTTTATGTAGTTGAATTTTTCCTTAATGTATAATAGCCTTTTTTTTCCACTTGGAACATTTTATTAAATCTGTTTTTGTTTGATACTACTATAGCACTCCTTGTTCTCTTTTGGTTACTATTTGCACCAAATATTATCTTTTCCATCCTCTCACTTTCACCCTACCATATTTGTAGATCTGAAGTGAGTCTCTATGGACAGCATATAATTAGATCAAGAGAGATTTTGTTAGCCCATTTTGCCAATCTCTGTGTTGAAGAGCTTAATCCATTTGCATTTATTGTAATTACTGATAAGGAAGGACTTCTGTCATTCTGCTACTTGTTTTTGATGCTTCTTACAACTTTTTGTCCCTTATTTTCTGCACTACTCTCTTCTTTTGTATTTTATTTTTAAATCATTTAAAATCATTTGGAGTCTCTTCTCATTTCTTTTTTTTTCCCCTTTGGAGCGAGGCTCAAACTCAGGTCCTTGTACTTGCTAGGCAAGCACTCTAACCACTGAGCTAAATTCCTAGTCCCTCATTTCTTTTGATGTTGTTTATTCTTCAGCTATTTTCTTTGTGTTTTCTCTAAAAATTACTCTGAAATCATTATACTTTAATTTGAATTTATAGTATCTTCTTTTTTTTGAGACAGAGTGTTGCTATGTAGTTCAGGCTGGCGTTGAACTCACACTGTAGTCCAGGCTGGCCTCAAACTCACTGAGATCCTCCTGCCTCAGTCTCCCAAGTGCTGGGATTACAGGTATGCACCACAACACCCAGCTAATTTATACTATTTTAACTTTAATAACATAGAATAACTGTTCTTATTCAACTCCATCCCTAACACTTTCAGTTATTGATGTCACAAAGTTATGTATTTATATATTTTATGTCCAAAAAACGTAGATTAATAATTATTTTGTTAAAAGGCAGTAGTCTTTTAAATCTTGTAGAAGAGAAAAAGTGGAGTTATAAACCAAACTTACAATGACACACTTTGAAAATTTCACATAAATTTACCTTTACTAGAGATCTTTATTCTTCATGTGGCTTTCAGTTACTGTCTGGTGTCCTTTCCTTTCAACCCGAAGGCCTTCCTTTAGCATCTCTTACAGATTAAGTCTGTTGATAACTTTCAGTCGGGCCTGCATTAATTTCTCTCTCATATTTGAATCATGGGTTTGCTGCATGAAGGATTCTTGGCTGACAGTGATTTTCTTTAAGCATTTTGCACAAACGCGCTCACTGCTTCTGGCCTCCAAACTTTCAGGTGAGAAATCTGCTGATTAATGAACTATTTCTCTTTTGCTGCTTTCAGTAGTTTCTGTCTTCCTTTCAAAGGTTTGATTATATCACTTGGTGTGGGGCTCTTTACTCATACTTCTTGGAGTTCTTGACTGTTTATGTCTTTCATCTAATGTGGATAGTTTTTAGCCATAACCATTATTTCAAAGCCAGCCTGAACTACATAGCGAGACTCTACCTCAAAAAAAAAAAAAGAAAAGAAAATGAAGGTGCACAGAAAAGAATAAACTTTATTATGTCACTTGTAAAGGAAAATGTCCGTTCCATTTTGTGCATAAACTAACTGCAGCAAAGGCCTTATCATGATGTCATTTCTCCGACAATCCCCGAGTTTATGGACGTTGCTTTATGGTGCTTTCCCTGCAACAACACGGAAATCCAGAGGGAAAGTGAAGATACTCACCACAGTAGTCACCTCAGCGAGGTCTCTTCATTTTTCTCTCTCAACCTTGTGTCTTTTCGTTTCTCACTGTGCACTGTTTCTCTTATTTCAGTTTTATTGGTTTTAGACGTTGGCGAGTACACGTGACCACTGAGTTTAGAGGGAATGTTTCTAAATTGGCCATATGCTCTCTGTAAAGCAGGATGATGTGTTTTCTCAGGCCTGGTGTGTGCATAGGGAAAACTCAGTAAAGTGGAGTGCAAATGAAATCTACTACTGAATCGAAAAACAGCACCCAATACACCCCACAGAAAAACACCCAAGGCCATAGTAAAATGAATCAAGATGTGTCACATACCTCTACCGACTACCCATAATGGGTTTATTCATTATGTACCACAAACAGGTACTAAAAAAAAAACCAAAAAAAAACCCCAAAGACTATGCAGAATCTCCCCATGTCCTTGAATGATGCTTAACTTACTTAGTACATCTATTAATATCTCTCTATATGTTTTTAAATCTAAACTCTACATTTTCTTAAAAAATAAAACATTTAATCTGCATGCTTTCCCACCATTGTGATGCCAACCACCCAAAGGAATTCAGAGTCAACCAGATGCTGGCACCATGTTTTTGAATTTCCACAAGTGTGAGCTAATAAAACCTCTTTTCTTTATAAAGTACTCTGCCTCTGGTATTTTGTTTTGGCAACTCAAAATGGACTAATGCACAGTTCTTTTGTGATTCCCCACGTGTTCAGGAAAATGGACAAATGCCACATCTGGTATATAAGTTTGTCAACAAAGTGTCCTTGCCAAATGCTGCAGTCACATCTCCAACTTTGGTTTTGGTTTCCACCTATACCTGATTAACATCTTGATTTCCACTAGCTCACTTCCTTCCTTGAATTTTCACCTACTATCTTTGACTTTGACTATCTTTTTTTCCTTTTCCTTTTTGCATTTGGAGACAGTCTCAGTGTGTAGCTTAGAGTAGACTTGAACTTACTACATTGTCCAGGCTGTCCTCAAAGTCTCAGTGATCCTCCTGCCTCAGCCTCTCACATGCTAGAATTACAGGTGTGTCTGCTCTACCTGGCTTTGACTTTGGAAATAACCCTTTTCCACCTAGTTCTTGTTCTTCCTCCTTTAAAGCACAATTCAAATTTTGTCTCCTTCAGACATACTGCATTGTAAATGTCACTGGGGCAAAAAATGTCTTTCAACTCACTCTGATTAAGGCCTACAAAAGATTCTAGAGTCAGAAATGTTTTATAAAATAGTATGTAAGGAGCTGAAAAAAAATCCTTGTGTAGTTTACTTTCTCCAGCTTCAGTTGGTTCTCCTGGTTTTGGACACCAGGCTGTATAGAACCACGATTCCAAGAAGCATGTGCCCAGCTGACTTGGCAAACTGAGTCAGCCAAGGAAAAGGTGTCCCCCACACAAAGGATGTTCCAGGAGTTATGGATTTCTTGCCGACTGTATTGAAACAAGTTCTTCATTTACCAGAAGCTCCATGCTATACTCATATGTTTCTTATTAAATAGGTTACATGTTGTATTTTTTTTTACATGTTGTATTTTGAACTTACTGATACTTACAGGTAGCTTAGCATATTTATGCAGAAATTTATGATCAGCCCGCGTGTTTTCCTGAGATTATACTTGGTCACATTGCTAGTAAAAATAGAGTGGCCAGGACTTACTGAGTTCCTTCTCAGATCCCCAGCCACCCCTTCACTCAAATTGCATTTTAGACTCTGAATCCTTCATTGCGCCTCTCCTGATCTTCCCCTCGGTGGCTCTGAGGCATCCTCATATGTGAAATGCTTTAGAAAATATTTTGTTTTCAGCAATTAAGAGTACTGGAGACAAGTGGAACTCTACAGTTAGACAAATCTGGATGAAATTGGAATCTTGTGATTTGATATTTTAGGAGTTTAGAGTCACACTGGTTAATTTTCCAAGTAGGCCTCATCCAGGTATTTCCTTAAAAATTTCTCATTTTTCAAAAACAGAATGCTAAGAGCGTCTAAGTAATATGTTCTACTTAGACTTAACATTTTCAGTAATTATAGTGGGCATGAGCTTTCTCTTCCTTCACTGCTATAGGCCCCAAAATACTGTAACACCAGCTTTTATGTTTGTGCAATTACCTTTACCATGATAATAGAGTAACTCTACTATCTGAAGGAGGGTTACCTTATGGAAATTACATGTCTTTTGGCATATGAGCCAAAAATAACCCGCCAAAACCCTCAGAGAGAGGAAAAAAATGAGGATTTAGTGAAGGGTTCCAGGGGCTAGGATAAAGGAATAGGTGTTTGGACAATGGGAATGGCTGGTAGTAAAGGTTTGAAGAGGATGCAGGCACCTGTGCTGGAGAAGCTGGAATTAGGCCAGAGTCCAGGTGGTGCCATGGAGGCAGGAAAGCATGATGTTCTCAGGCTAGTGGCCTACAGAGCCGAGAATCTGTGGCCTGCTCAAAGGGTCAAAGGTGACACTGAGTCTCCTTTCTTCCTAGAGCAACCCTGCACACTTGTGTCTACCTCATGCTCTCTTTGTTCTGTAGGGTTCCTTCTGCTCCAAGACTCTAAAAAAAGTGTCAGGATGAGCAAGGCAATGACCCCCCCACCCAACTTCCTGGGATGAGCAGACTTCCTAGTCAGGCACCAGAGACGCAGGTACACACAGCAATATCAATCATATTGAGTGCATGCTCTTTATTTTCTAATGTCATTTTCTCATAAAAGCAGTTCTTCAGTTTGTTGGCATTTGCAACATGACAGGGTTTAATCAATCAGCTGTTTGTCACTATAACAAAATACCTGACACAGGCTACTTATGAAGTAGAGAGGTTTATTTAGCTTAGAGTTTTGTAGGTTAAAATTCCAAAATGGCATACATAATATAGGCTCTATGGCAGAGCCTATATTGGCTGTATCACCTCATAGCAGAAAGCAATTACAAGAGCACAGACAGGAACAAGGTTACATCTTGAGTCAGGAAAGAGAGCTGGGAGGGGCCAGCTTGAGATTTTTATGACAGTCTTTCACTAGAGTTAAAGGGGTTGCAAGAGAACAACCTTCCAAGAGCACATTCTCAATGACCTAAGAACCTCTTACTAGACCCTACCTCCTAAAGGTTCAATTATCTCCCAATACTGCCAGCCTGGAGATCAAGCCTCCAATCTAAATAGGCCCTTAGGGTGGCTCCCAGTCCATTTTTAAACCATAGGAGTTGTCTTGATATTTTGCTACTACATAGCATATAGATCGGCAGTGATTATGCTAACATTCTTACGCACAACTGGGAAAATGTCACAATCCAACAACAAAAGCAAAATGAAGCTCCCTTGAAACACACTGTAAGGTTTCAGAATGCTAGGAAAACCTGTGTCTCTAGCCAATTCTCCTGTGGAAAGACAAAATGAAGATGTCAGAGTGGCTCCAGTACAGGGTAGCAAGTACTCTCTACCTATTGTTACAAACCCTCTTTACCTGCTCTTGGTCTTACACTGGGAAAGGCTGTGTCAGGGGCTGCATTTCCCAGGAGGGCAATGCTTGGAAGTGCTTAGAGCTACAGGGGGGGAGAAAGTGTATTTGTAGGCAATATAGTAAGTTCTGAGTCACTAAAGACTCAGATTCCCTTCCCAGTCTCAGGGTTCAGTCTGAGATCTGCTGACGTGGAAGCCTAAGGCAGATTTCAAAAGGAATCTGACTTGGAAAAAAAATCCCCCCCATAAAGAACCCCAGTGGATACACAACTGAGGCAGCAGGTCAAAATACAGGATCCATTTTTAAGAGTCTGACTGATTAATTGGCTTCAGCACTTACCAACTGGTGATACAGGGGAGACCCAGTCACACATCTCTTGGAGCTTGTTGCTCCATCTGTACAATAAGGATTACTTAGTACCTGTGCTCCATCTTGTTGAGGAGACAAGAAGATTGTGCACATTATGCCGGGCATGATGACATGTCTGTAATCCCAGCACTTGGGAGGCTGAGCCAGGATTGCTGTGGGTTTGAGGCTAGCCTCCACTACAAAGTGAGTTCAAGGGCAGCCTTAACTACATAGTGAGGCCCTCTTAAAAAAACAAACAAACAAAAATTGTGCTTAGCAACCTAATCAGAACACAATAAAGGCCTGCTGCATAGTATATAAATTTTTAGTGGAATTTTGAGTGCTCATTAGTGGAAATTAATCCTTAATGTGAGAGCCTCTCCTCCTCCTACCATGGATCCCAGATCTGGCTTTTCAAATGCTGGCCTATGTCAGCCTGTCATAACTGGATGTAACCTGAAGAAAATCTGGCCTTGATATAATGTATTTTTCAGAAATTTAGCATTTATTTAAAGGTCACAGGTAGGCCCTGATGGCTCCTGCCCTACCCTACTTCCATCATAATCTGTTCATCTGTTGAGTGGTCTCCTCTGCCTGTTGCAGGAGCCTTGACTTTTCTCCTACATTCTGGCCCACTTCTAATTGTATATTGACCAAGCCCTGCTACCACCTAATTCTTTGATATGACCCCCCCCCAAACCAAACTGCACTGGTCAGATGTGGAGCCATGGCTGACCTTCTGTGGACACTCTCCAGGCAATGCTACTCAATTCATCGAGCAACCTGAAGTTGTTACTGAAGCCTGCAGAGACATACTTCATGATGGGATGCCAGGTAAAGTACTACATCTTCACTGACCAACCCATGTTCCTCGAATCTTGCTCCAAAAAGGCAGGCAGGTAGTCATCCTCAAGGTCCAGAGCAACGCTCATTGGCAGGACATCTCCATGCACTGAATGGAGATGATCAGCAGTCTTTCTCACCGGCACTTTGTCAGGGAGGTAGGTTGTCCTGTTTGCGCAGATGTGGACATAAAGTTCAGGCTCATGTGGGTGTGGAGGTCCTCTCCTCCTGACAACAATGGGGTCAGCCAGAGAAACTTTGTCTAGGAATGTGGACCTTGGTCACAAGCCTGTATTCTAGAAGATGAAGGGGACTTTTATTACATAGGTGCCTTATTCAGGGGGTTAGTGCCAGAGGTTTACAGGCAATGATGAGGGACCAGGCCAATCATATTGAGGTCATGTGGCAGGATGAGAGCCACTTAAGCAAGTACCTGCCTTACCCCAAGTCCGCCAAGGTTATCTCCTGAGCACACATGTAGTGAGTTACTGGGATATATATGACAGCAGTGCCAGCAGGGCTCGTCCACGATCGTAAAGTGGACTGGATGTGCAGGCTTGCCAAAAAATCACTAAGTTATGGGGACTGATGAGGGAAGCTTTCAGAAAGGACTCAGCGCAGGGTGATGGCCAATCAGCCCTAGTCTTTCTCCAGCCGTGCTAACCTCATTTAAAACCGGTTTTACAACGTAAGTTAGAACTCTGTTTTTCACTCTGTAGATGAAAAATATTGTTGACACCTCCCAGCATAGGCAGAACTTAGGCAGGCACAGAGCCGTACCCTGTTCACCAGTCATCTCACGTACACATCTCACGTACACATGTCTAAGGAAGCCAGATTCCGCAGCTCACACTTGGGCTCACAAGTTGCCACCACCCTAAGCTTCTAGCACCCTCAAAGATGGATGAGATGACTGGTCTCATCCCATGTGAACACACAAGGGATCAGAGATATTTTTCAGAACAAATGTGGCTCCTGGACACAACAGACGCTTCCTTCCCATAACAGTTATAAACAGGCCTGCCTATCCCCTTGGAAAAGCACATGAAAAGTGTCCTTGTTTTCAGATTTCTTGTAAAAAGCTGAAAGGTCTCAATAGTGTACAGGGAAATTATGACTGTAAGTGGAGGCACCTTCTTGGTGCTCCACTTCTCTATCCCAGCACCTTGCCAGATGCCCACTGAGAGCAAAGCGGGTCTCCTGTCTCCAGCCCAGGCCTCGATGACTGCTTCTAGCCCAGTTTCAACTTATGTCATTTGTCAGTGTCCTATCAGCAGAAAAATCTTATTTGTAGATGATAATAGTAAGTTTGCTTTATGATGAAAACTGTCTTTTTACTTAAAAATGATTTTTATGTAAGGCTTCATGTGTTCCAAATCTGCACTCTTCTTCCCGCTGCAGAACACAGGGAAGCCAGTGGTAGCAACCTTTATTTCTTAGGTGCCTGGGGCAAATCCAAGTTTCTGGGCCTTTTCTACACGAAGGCTCCGATTCTAAGTTGCACATTTTTCTCTGTCACTACAGAACAATTCTTCAGGTAGGGGATTTAGCTCAAGTGGTAGAGCTCTTGCCTAGCAAGCACAAGGCCCCGAATTTGATCCCTGGCATCCCCCCCAAAGGAAACTACAGAACAATTCTTTTCACAGAAAAACCATTCAGGAAAAAGTATTTCTGCTCCATGTAAAATGCAAATACCATGGTTGGGCTCCCAGGTGGTCATCTACAGCCATAGAACAGGCCCAGCAGCCTAGGTCTTCTCTTCTCCGTCTACACCGTACCTGAGACCATGTCTCCAGCATAAAGATGTATCTCAGAAATGGCCTCTCAATCTTCCAGCTCCTTGTCATTCCAGGGGCTTTTGTGGCCAATTCCTGGCTTCAACCAGGAATGAATAGATGCTGTGAAGTTTGGGGCTTCCTGTGATTTTTAGAAACTACTTCTCTTTTTAGTACAGCTACTGGTTTATAGAAAAATCTGTAGAAAGCACATAAATTCCATAACTACACCTTCACCTTCTCTCCACATACACTATTTCTCTTATAATTAACCTCTTGTATTATTGTGGCATATTTGTTAAATTTGATAGCCAATAATGACACATTGATACCCATAGTTTGTGCACTTTGTGCTGTATACTCTGAGTTTTCATAAATTTAAGCCATGTATTCACTACAGTATCATACACAAAGTTTCCCGCCCTGAAAACCCTCAGTGCTCCACCTATTCATCTTTCCCTCCCTCTTCCTGAAGCCATGGCAATCACTGAGATTTTTACTATGCCATCTTTTTGTCTTAGTACCATTTGGACTCCTACTGCACATGGCCATTTCATATTGCCTTCTTTTATTCAGTAATGTACATTTAAGTTTCCTCTGTGTATTTTAGTAGTCTAAGCCAGGTGTAGTGCCACACACCTGTGATCCCAGCACTTAGGAGGCTGAGGCAGGAGGATTGCCATGAGTTCCAGGCCATCCTGGGCTACATAGTGAGTTCAAGCCCAGCCTGAATTACATGACAAGACCTTGTCTAAAAAACAAAAAACACGAAAAAAAAATTTAGTGGTCTGATAACCTATCTACATAACACTGCATTGTATGGGTGTATTAGAGTTTATACTGTCTACAATATGGTTATTCTTAAATCTTTTAGGTCATGGAAAATAAGTGTATTCTGCTGTTGTACACAGCATTCTGTAAATGTCAATTATTTCAAGTTGACTGATTGCTTTATTCAGTTACTATCTTCACTGATTTTCTGTTCAATTCTTCTATCAATTCTTCATGTGTTTAGAGCTTTTAATTATAATTAGGTTTAACTATGATTTAATTAAACTTCAAACTTTGTCATTAGGTGGATAAATATTTAGAATTATCATGATTTTTTTGAGAATTCCCCCAACCCCCACCCGGTGGTAGACGATGGAAATGCAGGCCTTTATACTGAGCTACATACCCTGCCCTTCTTTTGGGACAGTTTCCAAGTTGCTTGGGCTGGGCTCAAACTTATGATGATCCTCCTGCCTCAGACTCCCAGAGTGCTGGGATTACACACACAGCCTTCTGGTACTCAGATAGCTGCAACCACCTTCTTTAGTTTAAATCCTGGAAACCTCTAATCTGGTCATCTGCTTACTTTTCTGATTTAAAGACTAATATAAGGTAAACAATACAGGGTGTAACCTTATTTAGATTGACTCTTTTTGAGGGGGGTGTTGGGGATCAAACTCAGGGCCTTGAGCTTGGTAAGCAAGCACTCTACCACTGAACTAAATCCCCAACCCTAGACTGGTTCTTTTCGCTCAACCTAAATTCTCTTGAGAACCAATCAAGCTGTAGCACCCAGTTTGGTACTTTTTGTTGCAAAGAAGCATGGATGGCCAAGCCCTAGTGAGACATCCAGGTCATTCCATTCTGGGGCTATTCTAAATAAAACTGGCACCAGGTGTGGTGGCACAGACCTGTATTCCCAGAACTTGGGCGGCTGAGGCAGGAGGACTGCTCCAAGTTCAAGGCCAGGCTGGGCTCCATAGTGAGTTCAAGGCCAGCCTGAACTACAGTGAGACCCTGTCTAACATAAAATAAAATAGTATGTACAGATTTTCACAGGAACATAGGTGTTCACTCTGGGGTAGACAGCAAACAGTGAAGTTGCTGGATCATATAACAAACACATAGGCAGTTAAGAAACATTGCATACACTTCCTAGAGTGAGTTTATCATTTTACATTCTGACCAACAATTAAGTCATCTGTTTTCTTCATATCCTCACCAGTTAGGCTGTCCTTCAACTTCAGTAGGTCAAGAAATATGATGCAAGGGGACTAATATAAGGCCAGGTGGACAGAGGGCAATGGTCCTTCCATGACCTTGTGTTATAGTCTATACTGGTCCTACTGGGAGTAGATGCACACTCTCTAACAAGTTTTGTACATCCTTTCTCTGGAATTCCAGCCACGAGATGTGGGGTTGGATTTGATAATTTTGCGAACTGTAATTCTAGGAGGCCAGCAACCAGGGGCAGATTTCCCAGGGTATAGGAGTATTTTTACCCATTGTGTGTGTGTGTGTGCGTGCGTGCACGCACGCGCACACGCTCAAGGCTTTGTGCTCGCAAGGCAAGCACTCTACCCACTGAGCTAAATCCCCAGCCCACATTCCTCCTAATTCTGCAGCTACCAGTCTGAAATCAGGTTGCCAATATGGTTAGATTCTGATAGAGGTTCCTCTGCCTGGCTTACAGATGGTTGTCTTGATATATTCTTACATGGCAGAAGGAGGAAGGGTTCTGGGCTCTTCCCCTGCTTATAAGGACACTAATCACATCATGGCCTAACCTAACCAATACCTCCCAAGGGCCTCACCTCCAAATACTATCAAATTGGGCAGCAGGGCTTCAATACAAGAATTTGGATTGTGGGAGACACAAATATTCTGATACCAGATTATAATCAGTTGCCATCAATACTTACTTTATAGTTTTTTTAGGTATTGAGGACTTTTGCACTAAGCTACATCCTCAGCCTCTTTTTTATTTTGATACAATTCTATGGCAATGAATTTCCTAATTCCCAGTTTAAAAAAAAAAAAGCTTTTCTTCATAGAAAACATGTGGGTCTGTGGAGAAAAATCCCATAGAATCTGCAAACAAAACAAAGCAACAACAACAAATACTGGTTTCTAGGATAGGAAATCAATATACAAAATGTAATTATACTTCTCTGTATTGGCAAAGAACTAGAAGTTGATATTTTATAAAGAATATTCTTTATAAGAGCATCAGCCATAAAATTAAAGACTGACATACATACCAAATGTTGAGGGCACAGAATTAGAATTAGATGATGCTAAATAAAAATGTACCATGGTACAACCACTTTGGAAGTTGGTTCTTCTACTAGTCTGTAGAATGATAAACATTTACCTCCTTTTGGTATAGGCATTGTACTTACAGGTATTAACGAGTACTTAACTGCAACTTTGTTATAACCCTCTAATGGAACCAGCCCAAAGATCCATTAACAGATGAATAGAATAACATGTTATGACACAGCCATACAAAAAAAGTACTATTCAGTAATAGAACACAAAAAGTCATACATGCAACATGGATCAATCTCCAAATGATGATGAATGAAAAAAAAAGAAGTAAACATTTTATGATGTTATTTATATAAAACCCCAGAAAAGCCAAACTAGTTTATACGGACATCACTGGTTATGGAGATGAGGAGCTGGGGAGGAAGACAGGGATCCCATACAGGTATCCATGGTAACTTTGCAGGTGATAGATATATTATCATACTTAGGGTGGTTTCATAGGTTTCTACATATGCTAAGACATTTATTTTTTAAGTCTGTAGTTTATATCAATTATATCCCAATATGCCATCAAAAAAATGATTCCATGTAAAAATGTAGATCTCCTACTTCTCTCAAAAAGCCAGATAGGGCAAACACACTGACTCCACTATAATTCTCCTCATCCTTTAGGATGACTATCAATGAAGGGTATTTCTACATGAGACACAAAAGTCTTTTTATCTCTGGACTACAGTATTTCTTCTCTGGCTCCCTTTTCCTGCCAATGCAGCAGTGGCCTTGAAGTGAACAGCCTAAGCAGGCAAAGGGAACCCAGAAAAATCTTTAGATTATTTGCTCTGCCAGTCACCATGGCCACAGGCAACACGTACGTCCAATGATCCTGAGTATATCTGCAGATATACAGATATATCTGAGTATATCTACCCTCATCTCTCAGAGCTATGGTGACTGGACTGGAATATTTGTGGAAGCACCTTTAGACAGGGTAAACCCCTGGAGCTTGCAACAGTCACCTGGAACTGTTATTCATATACAGTGTTTCAGTTCCAATTATAATTATGCTCAAACAACTATGATTTGCCTCCAGGGAATAAGATAAAGGCTGCCGGAAGTGTGTGTTCACTGAGCATACTGGGGTACTGATTTATACTTGCCAAGTGGCAGAGGTGAGGAGCCTTCAGCCAAAGGTACCGCCATTGATATAACCAGGGCTCGGACAGGTCAGAATGTGCACTGCAGTCCCAAGAATGTCCCACATAATTATAGGGAATCTTAAGTGTAGATGTCCAGATCTGAGATTTAACATTTGGCTGATGGTTTCTCAGGATGTTTATCTAATGTCTATCCTTATGTTGAATAAGCAGACAGCACGTCTTCTATTCTCCTAAGGCCCTTCTCAGTGTGAAATGAGTAAAGATCACTGATTAACAGCTTTCTCAGTGACTGCACTTTCCTCCTGTGCACTGATTTCTCCAATGTTTAATGAAGCCAGACTTGGGGCTAAATAATTTTTCACATTTGTGGAACTGAGAAGTTCATTTTCCTGTATGGATTCTCAGGTACTAAAGAAATATGGATTAAGGCTAGATGCTTTCCCACATTTCTTGTACTCATAAGGCCTTGCTCTGATGTGAACTCTGTTGTAAAATAAAGTTGGAGCCTTGGCTAAAGAATTTATTCACATTCAGTGCACTCATCTAGCAGATGTGAACTCTGATATACAAAAGCTAGAGCTTTGGCAAAACAATTTCACACATTCAGTATACTCGTAAGTCCTTTTCCCAGTGTGCATTCTCTGGTGCCCAACAAGTGTGATTTTACAGGTAAAGAATGTTCTAGAGTTGCTACATTCATAAAATTTTGCAATAGTGTGAACCCTCTGGTATTGAACACTTCTGGAGGTTTTTAAAGAATTCTGCACATCTGTTTCACAATTACTATGATGTGAATATTCACAATCACTATAACGTGGTGCTGGATCAGACTGTATATGAATGCTTTAGCCATATTCACAATGCTCAAGCCCTCTCCAGTGTGGAAGAAATGTGTGTTGGCTGCTGTAGGCTTTCCCATATAGGCTGCATGCATAAGGCCTTAGTCCAGTGTTATGTTTTATGACAAACAAGGCTGGTGCTTCTGCTACAAACTTTTTTGTTTTGATAGATTCGGTTGGCCTTTATCCAATGTGAAATTTCTTGTGCTGAACCAGGTGGGATCTCCTGCTGTAGTTCTTACCACATTCATTACACTGATAAGGCCTTGTTCCTCTGTGAATTCTCCGGTGTACGAAGAGTCCAGAGCTTTGTTTGAAGAATTTCCCACATATGCTGCATTCATAAGGCCTTTCTTCACTGTGGATTCTCTGGTGCTGAACAAGTCCATCTTTCCGGCTGAAGGCTTTCCCACATTCACTGCATTCGTAAGGTTTTGCTCCAGTGTGAACTCTCTGGTGTAAATTGAGGCTCGATCTATGGCTAAAACATTTCCCACATTCAGTGCACTCATACGGCTTTTCACCAGTATGAACTCTCTGGTGTGAAATAAGGCTGGAGCTTTCTCTAAAGAACTTACCACACTCACTACACTCATAAGGCTTTTCTCCAGTGTGGATTCTCTGGTGCCGAACAAGTATCACTCTGCTTCTAAAGAACTTGCCACACTCAGTGCACTCATAAGGCTTTTCTCCAGTGTGGATTCTCTGGTGCCGAACAAGTTTGTTTTTGATTCTGAAGGCTTTCCCACATTCACTGCATGCATAAGGCTTTTCTCCAGTGTGAACTCTCATATGTGCAGTAAGGTAAGAGCTCTGAATAAATGATTTCCCACATTCACTGCACTCGTAAGGCTTTTCACCTGTATGGAGTTTATGGTGTCGAACCAGTGTTACTTTACTCCTAAAGAATTTCCCACATTCATTGCACTGATAAGGTTTTGTCTCAGTGTGAACTCTCTGGTGTTCAATAAAGACAGAACTCTGTCTAAAGAATTTCCCACATTTAGTACACTCAAAAGGCCTTTCTCCAGTGTGGATTCTCTGGTGTTGAACAAGCCTGGATTTGCATCTGAAGGCTTTTCCACATTCACTGCATACATAAGGCTTTATAGTAGAGTGAACCCACTGGTGTAAGATGAGATTGGAGCTCTGGCTAAAGAACTTCCCGTGTTCATTGTACTCACATGGCTTCTCACCAGTGTGAACGCTCTGATGTGCAATAAGGACAGGGTCTGGTCTAAGGATGTTCCCACTTTCAGTCATTTCTTCTCTGTGGATTCTCTGGTGCCAAACAAGGGCGATTTTGTGGCTGAAGAATTTCCCACATTCACTGCACTCATAAAGTCTTTCCTTAGTTTGAAAGGCCATGCTGTAGCTAGTGCTTGCATGTGGATTTCCTTCAGTACCTCTTGCCTGGTGCTCGAGATGGCTTGAGCTGCCCAGGGGATCTTCTTCATCATCTATGCACATAAAGGAACTCACTGAAGTGTATGCTCTAGAGCTGTTAACAAATTCAGCATTCTCCTCACACCTTCTGATGTCTTTCTCTTCACTGTCCTGCTTCTCATGCTGAAGGACATCTGTAAAGAACCATAGTTGTCTTCCACAGGCCTCACATGTGTGCAGCTTTTGCCCAGGGTGTATTTCCTGATGCTCAGCCAGAAACAAAATGTCTTTCATCACTGGGCCACACCTTTCACAAGGGTAGACTTTCTGGGTGGCAGTACCTGCATTCAAAGCCCTGACCTGTGACCCTCCTTGAGAAGATGCCTCCTCAACTTCCATTGGAAACCAACAACCTAAAAGCAGAAAATGTTACTGATATATGGAGATTGTCGTGTGTGTGAAAGGAGCAACCCCCTCATAAATATACGTCTTACACAACCAGCAATGAATACACAGGACTCTTGGGAGGCTATGGGAGCTAACATCAGCAAGAGAAAAGGCAGGACACAGGAGTAGAATGCCGCACAGAAAGAGTAGCTGTGCCTCTCACTCACATCTGTTTTGAAATGTGCACATCCCATAGCACATTATATATAGCTTAGTGTTGCAGAACACTGCAGAGGGAACAGTGGAGAATGATAGATGCAACCTGAAAGCCAGAAACGTGTGGCTCAAAAGCCAGGGTCAAAAGTCACTGTAGGAATGACAATGGGGAAAAATGTGTCAACCCATCACTCACTTCTGACTTACCAGAGCCAGTCCCTCTTGAGATGGCTGGAGTGAAGTCAGCTGTGTCAGGCACCCAGGTCTGTTCCCCCACCTTCAGTTGAACAATATGAATCCGGGAAGATGTAAGTCCTAAGCGAAGGACATGGTAAGTGAGGAAACAACAGTAGTGCATGGTAGCCTCACTGCCCCACAGACCACAGTAATTAGAACAAAAAGAACTATAGAGCAACATCTTATAGGAACAGACTAATGATGTCAAAACTAGTGACCACATCAGTACCGGCAATTCTTTGCATCAGGCAACAGGAAGTGTCAGTAGGAGGGAGGTAGGCAGAATTTGGAAGAGAGAGGTATAGCTCTAGACAGTGACTCTGCAGATGAAGCCATACTAGGTAGGATCCATCGGGTTCACTGCAAGACTCCTGCCCTCATATCTTTTCTTGCAAAGTTTCCAGCCCTAGATGATGGCCGAGGGAGAGAATGGGTAGAGCACTTGGCCAAGCCGTGGCACTCATGGTGCCTACCCAAAAAAACCTAGATGGAAGCCGCGTCTATAGGGGGCTGTGAGAAGCAAAGAGCAGCCCTGGAAGAAAAGGGGAAGGAAAGAGCCCAGGCTAGGATGGGGGAAAGTGAAAAGGACTTACCCAGTGAGGCCACAAGAGCAATGTTCTCCAGCATCACATCCAAGTACAGCAGTCTCTGTGTCTCATCAAGAAGCTTCCACTCTTCCCAGGAAAAGTCCACAGCCACATCCCCAAAGGTCACACTGCCCTATAGGACAGGGAGAGCAGTCTCTTTCCTTAGGAACATCAGTCTCTTGTTTCCCCTTCTCCCCAGCTCACTGCATAGGAGATAACAAGGCTGGATGCCACTGCTGCTCTCTCTCCCCTCATACTTCTATCGTTCACTGCATTATGCATATCCATTAAGGCGTGTGGGCAGATAAATGCCATCAAAGCTCTGAGCCTCACAGGAAGAGCCCCACCCCCGCTCCTCACAGTAAATTCCCTTGAGTTCCAAATTCATCCCTCCCTGTACAAGCAAATGCAAGCTCAGTTTGCTCCCTACAGTCCCTAGGACCAAGGACCTCAGACCATCATTTCATACTGTCCTTCTGAGCACATCATTCTGTGCACCATCCCGCCCTCACATTTCTTACCTCCTGCTGCTGCTGCCAACCCCACTGCTCCCTACAGACATCCTGTGACCTACTTTCCACTCTGCACATGGCATCCAGAGAGTGCTTGGGACATGCAACCATTACTCTATCTCGCCTCAGACCTCTGATGGCCCACAGTGACAAAGGGAAGGCTGGAGCCCTGCTTTAAAGACCTCTCTCTACCTTGCCCTATTCATTACTTCAACCTCAGTCACTCAGAACCATGTGCGGGTAACAGATACCTTAGATTCTCTTCCACTGCTGAGCTGCACATGCTGTTCCCTCACTCATCTCAATCATCCTCTTTCCATCAAAGTCCTGTTCGATGCCTGGCTCCACTTGTCCCCCGCCTCATTCACTGACTATCTCCCATTTAACCATAAATGTTATTCATGAGCCTGAGGAAAGCTCTCCAGGCTCCAACATAGGTCACCACAAAAGCCTGGTGAACCTTTAAAGAATAAGCACGGGCCCTGGTCTCCCCTTCACTTCACCTCCATTACTGCTATGTTTCCACATCCATCTCATGACAGTCTCCCTTGGAAGCCTTGGCCCCCTATCAGACCCACGTCCTACCGTCCTACTCTCCCTCAATGCTGATTACAATGCTCACCCACTCCATTTAGGAGTCTACGAAAGAGACCCAGTCCTCCAGCCCTGCCCTCCCACTCCATGCCTGTTATGGCTTGAATCTTAAACATCCTCAAAGGCTAATGTATTGAAGGCTTGGTCTCCAGGTGATGGCACTATTGGGAGATGATGAACCTTTAGAACATGGTGCCCAAGTGAAGGATATTGAGTCCTGGGGGGCATGCCCTTGAAAAGTATATTAGGATCTTAGCCCTTTCCTTTCTTCACTTCCTGGCTGCCATTAAGTGAGCAGCTTTGCTCCACAAGGCACTCCTCACCATGATGCTCTGCCTCACCACAGCTCAAAGCAATGAGACCAAACTACCATGGACTAAAACTTCCAAAAACTGTGAGCCAAAATAAATATTTCTTCCTCTGAGGTTCATTTTCTCGGGTATTTTGTTACTGTGACAAAAAGCTGATTAACACAGTGCCCATTACTAGCTCTGCCAACATTACCTGAAGATTCCTCCTCCTAAATATATTTAGTGACCCACAGCCTACCCTGGCGTATATACCTTGGTTTTGTTTTGTTTTGTTTTGTTTTGGGTGCTAGGGAATGAACTCAGGGCCTTGTGCTTGCAAGGCAAGCGCTCTACCACTGAGCTAAATCCCCAACTCCTACACACCTTGTTATGTCTGTACCTGAACATCTGGAACTCTGGACCTGTGTACTGAGGTATCCACTCAGCATCTCTACTTGAAAGTCTCTGGAACATCTCAGACTCAACGTGCCCAAAACCTAACTTCTGATATTCTCTCTGAAATTCACTCCCACAACTAATTCCTTCATCTCAGTTAATATCATGTTCTAGCAGTAAAGGCCAAAATCTTGCATAATTGTCTCTGACTCTTCTCCACATCAGAAAGTACAATCAGAAAAGCAAATCCAGAAACCATAAGATTCTCTACCCCCACAGCCACCGCTCCTACTTGGCCAGAATCAGTACTCATCTAGACTACTGTGGTAGCCTCCTCCATTGCCCCTGGTGTCTGCACTCCACTTCACAGCCAGGAGAAATCTGCTAATCCTTGATTCAGGTTACCTCCATCCTCTATTCCAAATGTTCCTTGGCAATCAGACATGTTGGCACACACCTATCATCCCAGCACTCAGGAGGCTGACGCAAGAGGATCGCCATGAGTTCAAGTCCAGCCTGGGATACACAGTGAGACCCTGTCTCACAAAACTAAACCAAACCAAACCAAACCTAACCTTGGCTCTTAACATGTAGAAAAGAGACACGTTTGCTTAGCCTGCTGTTCTGGGCCTTCATCCCTATGCTCTGTTCCCAAACATAACGGACCTTCAGTTCTCTAAATACTGCCAGCTGTTTCGCCCACATGTACCTGTATGTACTCATTCCTGTGTTTGTAATACCATCTGCACAGCATTCTAGAGGTTGCCAAAAATGACCTCTCCATATAACCCTCAGCCTACACTTAAGTCCCTGAGTTTGAGGGAATCTCAGAGACCCTAGACCTCATGGCAAGGGGCATAGCCAGCATACAGTTCCAGGACACCGTAATTCCAGAGACCATGTGGTTGGGAGATCAGGAAGCCATGGGTCTGAGACACCTTCTACTCACCTGTGCGTGGTGAGTAAGCACTTCTGCACCCATAGGTACCTGTGAAAAGAACAACACTGTGGGCAATGGGCATCCACGGTGGGGTCTTGAGGGCTCATCTAACCTCTCATTCCTGCTCTGGAGCAAGGTGACCTCCAGGTGACTGTGTAACTTATGGGCCTCACTCATTAGGGTGGCTGTTTATCAGCTATGTGATGGTGGATGGCTCAACCTCCCTACACCTCAATGTCTTTGTAAAATGGGAACAGTAACAGAATCAATTTTATTTTTTTGGAGCTGGGGATTGAACTCGGGTCCTTATGCTTGCAAGACAAGCACTCTAACCACTGATCTAAATCCCCAGCCCCTGAGACACGGTCTTGCTACATAGTTCAGGCTGCTCTTGAGTTCACTGTGTAGTCCGCACTGGCCTGGAACTCAGAGCAATCCTCCTGCCTCAGCCCACCCGAGTGCTGGGATTACAGGCATGCACCATCGGATCCAGCTGAGAATGTGACTTTTCACAAAAACAGGGCGAGCTATTTGCTTGACCCTGAGAAAAAGACTTTAGGTTAGTGTGATAATGTTCAGTGGTATATTAAGATATAAAACAAAAATTAAGTGGCCCTGTAAATCTAATTTCTTAAATATATTGTCAGTTTTTTGTTAACTACCAATAATGCATACATGTAGAGTATTAATCGTTTACTGTTAAAAAGCTTAACTAAACTTTGGTCACTTCTTTCTATAAGTCCCTGCTTCCCTTAGAGAATTTACTGAAGGAAACTTGCAATTGTAAAGTCTCTGTCTTGAAACATCTTTAAATCTTCTCCCAGACTCTGGCCAGTTTTATACCTTTCTCATTAAATACCTTTCTCAGTGACGTGGGAGCCATTGCTTTCAAACACACACAAACACGGAAGGAGACAGCAATCTCACCTCCCAGTCTCTATGGATGGACAGAAGTCTAAATTTAATGGGTACCAATTAGCAAACACTTACGGCTTAGTCAGGGAGAAAAACATCTACAAACTGAGGAATAACTTCATGTGGTTCAGAGCCCACTGGTCAACCTCCCCATCTAACCCACTCCAGTACTTTTATACTAATCCACCCAGTGATTACAAACCCTCCCACTGAGGTTGGGGATTTAGCTCAGTGGTAGAGGATTTACCTAGCAAGCACAAGGCCCTCAGTTCAATCCCCAGCACCCACCCCACCAAAACCTTCCCACCTTTGTTTCAACAGCGTTTAGCTTAGTACCTCTCCTATTGCAAAACTCCCAAAGTCTTCTTTGCCTCTTTCCACTTAGTCCTGTAAAGTTTTTACTTTGGCTCCCTTCTGTTGACAGTCAGACACTACACAGGGACAGGGGACAAACTCCTGGGGCCTGTTACTCATTAAAAGCATTGTGTGAGAAAAGCTGCCATGGCACTGGCCCCAGTGCAACCAGCCAGTTCCCCTCTCCTCCTACCCAACCAGCAGCTCCATGCCTCATTAGGGAAGAAGAGATAGCCTGCCACCAGGCCATGCCCCAGAGATGCACCCTAGAGACAGATGACCTCCCCAAGAAAGGCTCATTTCAACCAGCCTGGGTTGCCTGCAGTACATCTGCCACCATTTCCTGGAGCCCTACTGTACCCCACGCTACTTCTGGTGCCTCCACAATTCTCATCTCTAGTGGTGTCCAGCTCCCTCTCTCCACCTTCTTTTTTCTTGTCACTTACATTTACCTCAGCCTCCAGTTTATCTTCCTGTTTAAACTAGTATATGCTTTTTGGTTACTATAGACAGGCATCTCCAGACTTTTCAACCCCTCAGGAGTTCTGTATGTATGTTGCAGAGGTGACCCTGTGGGGACTTTCTGATGAAAACCCAGCCCCTGTAAATGACTGTTCCTACCTTTCTATCTTACAATGAAAGACACCAGTGGATTTGCACTTTCAGAGGTTCTAGAAATGCCTGAAAATAGCTGTATGCCACGGGCAAGAATACTTGTTTTTCTCTGGCTATAACAGCAATGGGACTGGCTGGTGCAGTCAAATCCTGGGAAAAAATGGGGCGGGTTATTTGCTTGACCCTGAGAAAAACTGGGGTGAGCACCATTGATTGACCCCAGAGGGACAGCATAAAAGGACTTATGTTTTCTTTTTTTCTAAAGTACACAGGTGAGATCTTAAAAGATGCATACATTTTAAAATATTATGAGTATTCAACGTCTAGTCCCAAAATGTCACTTCTAGGTTATATTTTACAAAACTGGAACTGTACAAAAAGAAAAAAAGTTGACTTTCCCACTGTATTTCTCTAAATGTAAGTTAAAGAGTAAAAAGATAAGGTCTCAAACATGGCTTTATAAGAGGCAGGAAAATGGACAAAGATCCCATCTAACAATCTGTAACTCTTAGCTCTCTGCTCTGCCTCTTCCTTGATTTAACTCTATGGTCTTAAAGCAACCAGAATATTTTAAAAAATGTGTTAGGATTTACATAAAAACAAAAGGCATTAATTGGTACTCTGTAGCAGGAATTCTGACTATTTTTAGTTATAAGCCTAAAACTAAGGGGGGAAAGATTATTATAATTCAACATGGCCAGTACATATAAAAAGTACACTCTGATTTAATGTAATTACTCTGTGTGTCACAAATATATATTTTTTGGCCTATCTTGTGCAGCAAGAATGATAGGATAAGTGTGTTCAAAGCCAGGGAGGATATTCTGAGGAGGATTAGTAGCAATGTGTCTTTTACTGTCATAATTTTTCTTTAAACATTAACTGTGTACTTCAATCACACCTGCTATGTTAGTAATAATTTTTTTTTGGGGGGAGGTGCTGGGGAATCGAAGTCAGGGCCTTGTGCTTGCAAGGCAAACACTCTAACCACTAAGTTAAATCCCCAACCCCTGTTTGTAATAATTCACTAAAGTGCCTGCAGCTGCTCTATTTACTTTTTTGAGCTTATGTTATTTTCTTTTTAATTTTTTGTGTGTATAGACTTCTGGCTGTTTTTTACTAAAAAATTCGTTATACAAATATTCAACAGTTACCAAATTCACTTGGGACATTAAAGAGGTCTCTTTAGGGACTGGGGATTTAGCTCAGTGGTTACAGTGCTTGGCTGGCAAGCACAAGGCCCTGAATTCATCCCCAGCACCCCCCCCAAAAAGGAAGTCTCTTTAAAACATTGACATTGCCATGGAAACTACAAGGAATACATAAAACTTCCAAATCTAGTAATACAAAGGCTTTATGATTTAGGTCAGCAGTGGGACATGTGCTGCAGCAGGCTGTTTGCAGCAGTGAAAGCCGTGCGCCATCACTGGGTTAACATGCTGTGTACTACTTTCAGGTCCAAGTATCTACAGATTACCCTCCACAAGTTCTGTTTAAGTTGGCTTGTGGATAAATGGACATGCATGTAATCAGCCAAAAGCCTTTGGTTCGCATGGCTTAACAAATCAGTTAATTTAAATTGGGTGGTAAAATGAAATTACAAATGTCATTAAAGTTACTCCCATACATTTTGCCTAGATTATTAATCCATCAGGAGAGTATTTGCCTTAGGTAAATATTTAAGGTAGCGTATCCATTTCTTACTATAGTTTAAGTACAAGAACTTTTAGGGGTTTTGTCTTAAAATATATGTATAGTTTAAAATGTTAACTCAGTTTAATATCTTGGGTTTCATAGACCATCTAAAATAATTGTTAAAATAAGTAAAAAAAATTGGATTAATGCTTATAAATGTTTATAAAAGCATCTAAGTTCCTAAACATAAATTCAATATTCTTGGCTTAAATTTTACAAAAAAGACAAAATGCTTGTATCTACTAAATGTGTTTTTAAAAGTTTAAGATTACTTTCTTAAGATTATTAAGAGTTAAAATGCTAAAACATAATCCTGTATTTTAAAATTATTATTCAAACTTTCTGAGAAAGTACTGGATACAACCCTCTCCCTCCCCAGCTGAAAAATCAGCTCCCTGAATCAATTTGCTTCAGTTTTCTCCAATGATGGGTGACCCTTCTGGTTTTCCCCAGGCTTGCTACACCCCATCCCAACAAATATTACTTTTTTAAACTTACTAAGTTGTCTATAATTAAAAGGTTAGCTGGGCACAGTGGTGCAGGCCTTTAATTTCAGTACTTGGAGGCTTAGGCAAGATGATCACCAAATTCGAAGCCAGTTTGGGCTACATAGTGCGTTCAAGGCCAGCCTGAACTACAGAGTCTCAAAAAAACAAAAATTCAAAAATAAATAAATTAAAAAGAAAAAGTGATCCACATCTAACTGAGTATGCTAGAGTACACGCTGGGTGGCTGAGGCAGGAGGATTACAAGTTCCAGGCCTACTACAGCAACTTAATGAGATCTGTTCTCAAAATGAAAAATAAGAAAAATGTCTGCAGATGTAGCTCTGTGCAAAGGCCCTGGGTTCAATGCCCAGTACCAGTATCACAAAAACAAAAACAAAACAAAACCTAAAAATAACCCAAAAAACTTGATCTACAGCTACTGGCCTTGACTAAACAAACTTTTTTTTTTTTTTTTTTGGATAAATGACATACACCTGTATTTTGGGTACGCCTATCTGCAGTCATTAATACTTTCCTAAACTAGTAAGACATCTAAAGCTGTCCTTTGAGGCTGGGGATTTAGCCCAGTGGTTAGAGTGCCTGCCTAGGAAGCACAAGGACCTGAGTTCGATCCCCAGCACAAAGAAAAAAATAATAATAATAAAGCTATCCTTTGAATTTTGTCAGTGCTGTTACCCTAAAGGGTTCTAAATTTTGCTTCAGAAACCAAAAGCTGAGAATGTATATGTGTGTACATGGATAAATATAGATATATAAAGTAAAAAATACAATATTTATAGCCAGATTCGAAAAAAAGGACACTAACAAGTATTCTTGGATACAGCTTTCTAAACAAAGCGAGGCTTACTATGTTTTCAGATTCAGGACTAATGAATTAACTGGATTTGTTTTACTGTTTCTAGTTTTATGCTACATTCTCCTTCTAAAACTTCTTAACTGTTTCCTCCTAACATTCTATAGGAGTATAATTTTTAACAGACAACCTAAACAGTATGCTAAGATAACAAACCATCACCTACAGGACAGATACACATGACACTAACTTTCAGTATCAATACTAAACCCTGTTAAATAAAAGGGTAACTGTCTTGTACTCTCATTTTATATTTCAAAGTATCCCAATATCCAAAAAGATTACAATAATTAGGATTAAGACATCCAATGTCAAGAATGGTGTCCCT
This sequence comes from Hystrix cristata, assembly GCA_004026905.1. Classification (NCBI taxonomy): domain Eukaryota; kingdom Metazoa; phylum Chordata; class Mammalia; order Rodentia; family Hystricidae; genus Hystrix; species Hystrix cristata. Next base: position 27,928 of record PVJO010016390.1, read on the forward strand.
AATCTGGACATTCAAAACTGAGGCTTGGAGACCAAAATTAAGCAAGATATAAGGGCTAAGAGGACAGCCAATATTTTGGCCCTTGCTCCTCACTGTCAGCCAGGATCCAGGGAACAATGGGACCCCCTCTAAAAGAGCCCTACCAGTGAGTCACCCAATCTCCCAAGCAGGAAACTTGAGGACCTCAGAGACTAGTCTAGCTGGTATACATCCTCCAAAGAGGAAGGTCACTGGAAAAAAAAAAAAAAAAATTCCCATGTTTCCAAGGAAAGCCATATGATTCAAAGAAAGGCCCTAGCCTGGCATGGTGGTTAATTCCAGCACTTGGGAGGGACGCTGAGTCCAAGGCCACCCTGGGCTACATGAGTTCAAGGCCTGCCTGAACCACATAGCGAGACCCTGGGGCGGGGGAGAGAGGCCCTGGGCTGGGGATTTAGCTCAGTGGTTAGAGTGCTTGCCTAGTAAGCACAAGGCCCTAAATTCAATCCCCAATACCAAAAAGAAAAGGCCCTGATCCACCCTGACAGATGACACAACTGGTGGAGTAAAAACTAGAAAAGGCTCCTCTCATAGCCCCAAGAGCCTTACCTGACCTTATAAATTCTGATTAACACAGCAAAGCAGGTCTTTTTTTTGGTGGGGTTGGGGGGGAGATCAAACCCAGCACCCTTCCACTGAACCATTATCTCCAGCCCTTTTAGGATCCTCCAGCCTCAGCCTCTCAGAGTGATGAGATTACAGGCATGAAGTACCATGCCCAACAAACACAGGTCCTCACTGTGACCTGGTCTTAGACACCCAGCAAAAAAGTATCACCAAAAGGTAAAATAATTAATAGTAATACAAACAGAGCTAAACTGGATATGGAAAAGGGCTTCAAACACCGAACCAGCTATTACTCTTAGTCTGCAGCCACCCCTGTAACATCTTAACCTACAGCCATTAGAGGTCCAAATTCCCAGTCCTACTAACTTTTCAAAAATACTCCCTTCACCCTACGTTAGTATACCGCCATTGTGATATTTATCCCTTGGGTAAAGATTTGGCTCTTTATATAGGTCTGCCTATAAGATAAAAATGCCAATGTAAGCCAGGCATGGTGGTGCATGGCTGTAATCTCAGCATTCTGAGAGACTGAGGTAGGAGGATCCCAAGTTCAAGCCCAGCTTCGGTAACACTAGGACACTTGTCTCAAAAAAAGAAAAGGTCTGGGGATATAGCTTAGTGTAAAGGTCCCGAGTTCAATCCCCAGTATTGAGAGAAGGGAAAAAAAAAAGGTAAAAAGGAAACAAGGCAAATTGTAATGTTAAAAGTGTTAGGGGTTGGGGATTTAGCTCAGTGGTAGAGCACCTGCCTAGCAAGCCTAAGTCCTTGAAATCGATCCCCAGCACCAAAGGGAAAAAAGTTAAAACTGTTAAAGCCGGGCATGGTGGTACACACCTGTAATCCCAGCATTCAGGAGGCTGAGGCAGGAGGATTGCCAAGAGGTTAAGGCCAGCTTGGGCTGCACAGTGAGTCCAAGGCCAGCCTGAGCTGCATAACAAAACCCTGTCTCAAAAAAACCAACCAAACAAACAAAACTGTTACGAAAATCTGCAGCTTCAGTACATAAAAGTTATTCAGGCCTTCTTCCTTTCCAGGAAACTCAACACCCTCTACACACTTTTTTTCTTTTCTTTTTTTTTTTTTTTTGTGTTGGGGATCAAATTTAGGGCCTTGTGCTTGCTAGGCAAGCACTCTAACCACTCAGCTAAATCCCCAGCCCTACACACTTTTTTTCTAAGGGTCTTAAAAACACATTAAGCCTGGGTTTGAGGTTTCCACCTGTATATTACACTTCCTTCCAGTGAAAATGGGCATATCTTAACCTCAAACACAGGAGATTTGCATTCTAACACAGCCTGCCAGTTAGGTAACCTGTCAGACTAGGCATACACATCCCAGGGCACCCACTTTAGGACATCCCCAAGTCCACATGAAAACCCTTACCCTTAACCATAAGGTGCCTCTCTGGAGGGCCTATACTCCATTTTGAGTGTGTACCTGTTTAATTGTGCCTTTATACCTCTCACGGACACACCCCGGAAATTCTGTTTCTGTCAGTGAAGTTGACGAACCTACAACCTATCCTGTGGATAAGGTGAGCTGAAGTTCCCCATCACTGCTTTGGGGGCCTCCCTGGACCCCTTGCAGTGACAGCATGTTTTGTATTTTCTTCTGAAGCAATCAGGGACTTAAAAAGAAAAAGGTTTTTGCAAAACAAAACAAAACAAAACAAACCCCAAACACTCTTTGATTGGGCCTACAGATGCCCAATACCTAACTAAAAGCAGAACAAAGCTTGACCTTTATTTTGTACCCTTTGTCACCTTAAAACTTTGGATGAAATCCCTTTTCAATATAGGTATATAGGTATGTATATAGGTAGGTTAATTATTTAGGGAGTGTCAGCCTAAGGGTTGGAAAAACATGTCGATTAGTCTTGAATTTACATAATCTCACCCCCTTTCAAAACTGAGGATTTCAAGATAAGGGATTTACAGGGACAGTCCACTGTGCCCCAAAGGCCCTAAAATCTCCAAGTCATCAAGTTTCCAAGTTGATTGCACTAAATTGAGTGTCACTATGGCTTCCAGCAGTATCACAAGACTGAGACTGTCCCAAGCAAAAATAATCATCTAGGCTGGGGATTTAGCTCAGTGGTTAGAGGGCTTCCCTAGAGTTCCATCCCCAACACACACAGACACACACCAAAAAATCATTTAATGGAAACTTACTGCCCCCTCCAGCAAAAAGAATTGTCCTGGGGCCATGTCGCAAAAGCAGAATTAAGCTCGTGATCAACCAAGCTCCAATCCACTCCAGCAAAGAACCCGGCTTGGTTCTTCTATAAGCCAATTTGAGCTACCTCTTCAGATCCGTACCACTATTAGGTTCTTAAACTGAAGCCTTTGCCTATCTTCTCTTACATTTCTTCATGGGACGGGCATAAAAGAACTTTGTCAGTTCCTCAAGCTTAGTTACGTCCCTTACCTTTCTCTTACTGTCCAATTAAATCTCACACACACACCCCTCCGTAAATTCCTGCTTCAGTTTTAACTTTCATTATCAGTGAAGCAAGGTCCCGCAGCAGCCAGTGACGCTATGGCTCTGGCTACATCAGAGCAATATCCTGGAATCTGTAGCGGCAGCCTCTTCAAGGTCTCTCCACTTTCACTCTATCGCCCTCTCTCTTGTCCTTAGGAGCCTATGAAAACCTTTTAAAATCTCAATTCAGAGTGAATCTCTTGGTTTACATCCCCCCAGGAAAACCCACCACAGCGTTCTCAGAATGTGGGCCTAACTGCAGAATGTGAGCCACGTTTGACTCATCCCCCGCTCAGGCTGCCAAACCACGCGTGACTCATCCCCTGTTCAGCCTGCCAAGCCACGTGTGACTCATTCGTTAGCAATCTCTTTCCTAAAGACAGGAGACAGGCCTCAGGTCCCCTAAAACTCTACTCAATCCCAACTCCAGCCTCCGCACTTGCCGGCCCCTTCCACTCTCCAGCCCGCGGAGTGGCGGAAAGCGGGAATGCAACTAGGAGCGCGCCACCTCTTGACTAAAAAAGAAACGAGCGAGAGCCCAGCATTGGGGTCTTCAGGATTGGGAGGTGGGAGTCTGGGCCGATTAGACCGGTTTAGGGGACGCAACACTAACCTGAGCCGGGTCCTTCCGGGCAAGCGTCACCATCAAAGCCTGTAGGTTGGGTAAAGTCAGGAGAGGCGGACTCTGCCGTCACCGCTGTCACGCCACAGCGCCCTCGGTAATCCTCAAAACCGTCTCCGTCAGCGGGGACAACACTGGGTCTCCGGTCTTCCTGCTCACACTATCTCCCCCTCCACTAACCGTCGAACTCGCGTGGAGCGGACAAACACTAGAAAGACCAAGATGACTGTCGGCCAGGTGCGCGCCGGAAGTTCCGCCAAGGCGCCCGTGCGTCGCACGGAAACGCCCTTTCATTGGTCAAGCTTCGCAGGCGCGTGGCGCAGGGCTTTCTGGGTAATGTAGTCCCCGAGTGACAAGGGCCCTGGTTTTGTGGACTACTAAGTACGGTAAAGGCAAAGAGGCATCCCGAAGGGCTGGGGGAAAGTTTAAACTCCGAACATTGGACACTTCTCTTTTTTTTTCCCCAGTACTGTGGATTGAACAAAGCCCTTCCCACTGAGCTACATCCTAGCCCTTTTTAATTTTTTCGTTTGAAACAGGGTCTTGCTAAATTTCCCAGACTGGGTTTGAATTTGAATTGATAATCCTGTCTCAGGATCCCAGAATACTGGAATTACAGACTGCGCCATCACGCCCTATTGATCTCACTCCTCTTGCTGAATGTATGGCACAAACCTGTAATCCTACACTCTAGGAGGCTAGATTCTAAACCAGCCTGGACAATTGAGAGACTTAGCCAGACTTCGTTTCAAATAAAAAATTTAAAAGGTCTGAAGATGTATGTGGCTCAGTGCCAAGGCCCTGGGTTCAAACTGAATCCCCAGTACTTAGAAGAAAAAAGAAGGAAAGAAAGGGAAAGGAAGAAAAGACATATTCAGATTTCCACGAAGTGTAGTCTGCATAGGATCACAGAAATGTTTAGGTACATTATTTCATGTACTATTGGTTATTTCTGGTCACCTTCACAGGGCTCGTCTCTCTGATGTAGAAAGAGGAAGAGGAGTCAGAGAAGACCAGTGCAAAACGAAAGTAATTTTATTGTAGGTATTGCAAGAAGCAGTGCAAAGCCACTCGAGGGGAGGCGGGAGGAGGGAGAAGTGGGGGCACCCAGAGCTAAGACATGGCCGACTGCAGGCCAGCAATACTGTTCTTACAGAGTTTGGATTCCATCCTCACGCTCCTTGGAGGGCCACTACTTGATTGGTTATTGGACTTGTCGCTAGGGGCCAGGGTAGGTGGGCCAATAGCGGAATTTGGAGGGGAAATTTTTTTTTCATTTAGGGAGAAGTAACCTACTTAAAGAGGGGCTTAGGTGGGACAGTGTAGTTACACAGAAGAGGATCTGTCAGAACCGCAGGCCACCAGCTCAGCACAGCTACACAGAGGCAAGTGTGAGAACCACAGGTTGTCAGCACTGCTGTCTGCTGCTCCCTGAGACACAAAGGTTCCTTCCTCTTAAAGGGGCCCAGACCCTGGTCTGGTCTAAGATCCTACCTAAGGCTCCTGACTGTCCGTACATCTTCAAGCTGCAAAATCAAATAAACATGCAATATCATAATGCTGTCCTGAAATAAGATGCATCCCTTATTAACTAGGAGTTAACATTATCTTGTTTCTCTTCAAATATATGTAGACTAACTTTGTGATCCAGTCTTGTCAGCTTCAGTACATTTGAGTCTGATGGGAGAGATGTTGGTCTGGGTTGTGGACAAGCATATCACTCTCGCACTAGTTCCAACAGAAACGTCCCAGTATGTGAAGCCATCATTTGCGTTCAACCAAAAAGCAACACTGTTTTGTCCCAGTAGTCTTTCTTGATAATCTTATGTATTTTAAAGAAAAGACATAATCATACTATACCTAAAATAGTAAAAGCAAATCTTATCCAGAAAATATTGCAGTAGAAAACAGATCTAATACAGAACTGGGCTCAGATCTGAACACAAAGCCAGGGGCAGTGGCACACACCTGTAATCCCAGCACTCAGGAGGCTGAGGCAGGAGGATTGCCAAAAATTCAAGGCCACCCTAGACTACACAGTGAGTTCTAGGCCAGCCTGAACTACATAATGAGTTCTTGTCTCAAAACAAACTGAACACAGTAAGTTTGGATTTATAGAAAAGGAGCAGGACAAGAGTCAATGGGTGGAAAATAACATCAAGAATCACTGGGGAGGCATTCAATTTAAACAGATTTTTTTTTTGAGACAGGGTCTTGCTATGTAGTTCCACCGGTCTTGAACTCACTACATAGCCCGGGCTGGCCTTGAATTCATGGCAATCCTCCTGCCTCAACTTCCCGAGAACTGGGATTACAGGCATGAGCTACCACGCCCAGCTAATTAAAATAGATTTAACAGGATTCTTGCTGAAAGCACGGTAGGATGATCAGATATGACTTGGATGGTGTGGGATGAGGAATTTGAGCACTAAAACTCAGGGCGATCAGATATGTAAGGTGGGGGATTATGGCGAAATTGATATACCAAGATTCTTGCTACATCTAGGCAACATAGGCCCAATAAGGAGGAACACCAAGGTCGAAGCTTGGGTGCTTAGTGGTGCCTGACTAAAGCTTGGTGAAGAAGAGTCCTCATCCATCCCTGCTCTTGTCAGAGGGAAAAATAGGCATTCTACTTTCCTTTGAACAGTCTGTTTCTCAGGCAGCCACTTTTTAAGAACCAGCTGAAGCAGCCACTAGGACTTGATGGTAGGGAATTTGTGCTGGTTGTGAAAGAAGGGAGCTAATCAATGAGGGGGGATTCTCTGAAAATGATTTTTTAAAAAAGATTAATGGGGGCTGGGGATTTAACCCAATGGTTAGAGTGCTTGCCTTGCAAGCATAGGGCCCTGAGTTTGAGCCTCAGCACCAAAAAAAAAAAAAAAAAAAAAAGATTAATGGTTAGATATTTGTAGCTTGACTGTGTGTTGATGGGATTGCATGTTCCTATAAAATTTTCTGAGAGGCCCAAACAGTAGCAGGAACAAACATTGCCTGTACACAATCTGTTGTGATTTCTCTGAAGTTTATGTCAAGTCATCCAGCTTCAGCTTGTAGGGCTTCTGGGAAGGAAGAGTTTTAATTCTCAGTGATGGCAAGTAGTAGGGCAGGAAAAAAACTGTAACATTAATTACTGATGAAGTGTGTAAAAAAGTATAATTTAAAATGGAATGGATGTTGAATGAGTGTTGAATTTTGTCAAATACCTTCAAACACTTCTTTGCTTTCTGAGATGATCATATGCTCTTCTGAGGGTGAATTGTCCTTGCATTTGGAAGAATTATACTTAATTATAGGTATTACTTCTTTAAATAATGTATTACTAGGTTTGCTGAGGTTTTATTTTTATTTGCTATGTTTATGGAATTTATTCGGCTATACTTTTTATTTTAATGTCTTTGTTTTGTTCTGGTATCAAGACAATGCTAACCTCATAAAGTAAGAAGTATTTCTCTTTTTAATTAATTAATTAATTAATTAAATGGAATTTACTGGGGTTAGGGATTTAGCTCAAGTGGTAAAGCGCTTGCCTAGCAATTGCAAGGCCCTGAGTTCGATCCCCAGTCCCCCCCACAAAAAAGATGTTTCAGTCAAAGCCTGAATATAATCAGTGTGTTGCCAATAATCAACGTTGCAGTAATAACAGATTTTTATTGAACTTATGCAAGTAATTGCGCAAGAACTTATGCAAGTAATTATAGTGCAAATAATTATAGAGTTCTACCTGGAGCAGAGCAGGGTGGAGAGTGGATTTGTTTGTACAAAGGAGTGGTCCAGCACAGACGGTGATGTCTAAAATTAAGGCATGGAGGGCTGGAGATTTAGCTCAGTGGCAGAGCACTTGCCTAGCAAGTGCAAGGCCCTGAATTCGATCCGCAGCACCAAAAAAAAAAAAAAAAAGTTTCAGTCTCTGAGAGCAGTTTTTTGACAATCTTGTTTTGTTTTGTTTTGTTTTGTGCTGGGGATCGAACTCAGGGCCTTATGCTTGCTAGGCAAGCGCTCTACCACTTGAGCTAAATCCCCAACCCCTATTTTTCTTACATTGTACATATGATACAACCTCCAGTAAAATGTTGACTCTAAGTAGAGATATTGGATACCATTTACCAGTTTCTAATCTTAAGGGTCATGTTTTCAATTAACTGTAGTTGTGTTTTCCCTTGGATTCGTGCACTATCACATAAAGTAAATTCTATCTATTCCTATTTTACCAAACTATTTTTTTGAAAGGAATGTTGAATTTTGTCAATTAATTTGCTCATAGATACTGGGATAATCACATGGCTTTACTTCCTTGGGGGTTTTGTTTTTTGTGGGTGCTGGGGATCAAACTCAGGCCTTGTGCTTGCTAGGCAAGCACTCTACCACTTGAACTAAATCCCCAACCCCTAAGAATTTTACTTCCTTGTTTTTACACTTGATGAATTGGTTTTTTTGTTTGTTTGTTCATTTGTCTGTTTTTCGGGGTTTTTTTGTTTGTTTGTTTGGGATTTTTTTGGTGCTAGGGATCAAACTTGGGGCCTTGTGCCACCTGATGAATTGTATTGATCAATTTTTTTTTTGAGAGGTCTCGCTATTGCTATGTAGTTCAAGCTGGCCTTGAACTCACTGTGTACCCCAGCCTGGTCTCAAACTCACAGTGATCCTCCTGCCTCAGCCTCTCAAGTGCTGGGATTACAAACACTGATTGATTCTTGTAGCAGCTTTTTTGAGATATAATTCACATATACAAATCATGTATTTAAAGTGTGGGATTTGATGGCTATTAGTATACAGAACTGTGCAATCATCAACACAATTTTAGAACATTTGTGTCACCTCCAAAAGAATCTTTGCACGGTAACAGTTGAAATCAGACTGCTGCACAGTTGATACTTACAGATCTCTTCCTCCTCTCCACAGTGACTTTTCAAATCCATGTTCTGACCTCTGACAAGCCTCATCTGGACTCACACCATTTAGCATATACGACAGCAACTCGAGGTGTCTGATCTCCAACTTGCTATAGGAGGAAAAAGAGCATACTGAGCTTGACATAACTAAAATGAGCTGAGACTTCTCCCAGCAGAGGAAGGTTCCTGTGTGGCAGACAGGGCCACCCACCACCATTTCTAGAAAAGCTTCTTTCACTAGAAGAAAATGAATGCGTTGATGATCTAATATGTCCATCTTCAATGAAGATCTAGGCATGTGACAAAGGTTCCCTAAAGACAAAGCTATCACTTGTGTCCAACACAGAGACACATTTATTCTGAACGTAGGTAGGAATAAATGAATCACAAATATTTTCTCAGTGGCGTTGGCTCCTACAAAGTCAAAGGAGGATTCAGGAATTGTGTCACATGCCTGTAATCCCAGCACTCAGGAGGCTGAGGCAAGAGGATTGCCTCAAATTCGAGGCCAGTCTGGAACTACATAGTGAGTTCAAGGGCAGCCTGAGCTACATAGTGAGACTCTGCCTCAAAAAAAAAAAAAAAAAAGTCCAAGGAGGTAGGTAACCTGGCTTACACCCCAGGCGAGTGAGAATAGAGGTGCCTTTTCAAAGTGTAGAATATTGTTCTCTTGGCTCTGGACGAGCTCTGGAATGACCACCCCCGCTGCTCTGAATAAGGATGGGCACGGAAGTGTCCCCAAATACTGGTGTGGTGCTGTCTCTTTCCATTGTACCAAGCTATGTGCCAGACCACAAGGCCCATGGTGCTCTGACTGTACTTATGAATAGTGGCATCTCTAGTCACAAGCATGTTGTCAGCCCCTCTGACAGCAGCAGATGGGTTCCACTGGGGGTCTGGCAGAAACCAGGAACAGAAGAATCTCAAGGCACATACTTATTGGCCGGGCGGGCCCAAGTGCTCTGAGCAGATGCAGGAAGACAAGATTGTCCATCATAGTTACTGTGCCATCCCCTCCCACTGTGACACGTGCGCTCTGAACAAGTCAAACCCAGGCGCTCTGACTGCAGGTAGGACCATGAGGGCCTCAGAGCACAGGTGTGGTATCGGAACCTTCAGTGCTGCAGATGTACTCTGCTCAGGTGTGTCCTGGTGATCTGGCTACAGATAGGAACAGAAATGTCTCCAGCACAGGTAAGGAGCTGGCACCTCCGGCTGAAATTCTCCAGCCGGTTGAGAGATCTAAAGTCAAGGAGGAACAGGAGTGTCTGCTGCTACATGCGCCTTCTCAGCCGCGCTGCCTCTTATCAATAGTTATGGATGTACCCGGGCTGAGTGGACCTTACGTACTTGGTATATAAACAGTAAGCAAAAGTCTCCCAGGACAGATTTCACACCATAGACTTGGTCTTTGTAATTGCAACGGGGTGCTGCAGGCTGGCAGGTACTCAGGTCTAAGTCTCTCCCAACATGCTGTGGTGCTATGTGTTCTCCAAAGCCCTTCTTCTAAGCCGGCGGTGCTGCACCACGTAGATTTGGGGCTTGGGAAAGGCACAATGACCACAAATTTGCCAAGGCCCCTAGATGCTGATGGTACTCTTGCTGCTTGGTGGTTCTTTCTCTGAGAGTCCTGCCCTTTTAGTACAGGTAGAACATTGGGGGCTGAAGAAATCACTCCCTCCACCCACAGGAACTCCGGCGGCACCCCAGAGCCGTTCTACACAACCCAGACCAAAGCACGTGCTACGCTTCATTTCTTCTCTCTCACTCTTGAGCCCCAAAGCCTGATTTGTCTGCACAGTGTGCAGTGTGCCTTTTCTGTTGTCCTGGCACCATTTCTCTCTTGGTGACCTTCAATAAACAGCTACTTTTCCCTCACCATCGAGTGTATGCACTGCAATTCTTTGCTTGCCATACACAAGAGCTTGGAATCTATCTGTCAGATCCATCAGACGGTAACACTTGGATCACTATTTGAACATGCTCTTCTGTATAGTTCTTTTTCTGTGAGCTCCTAGTGCCTTCATCTCAGCCTGTTTTAAACAAGGATGGGAGAGGGGATTACTGGATGGCTCAGGCTACACAAGAGGCAACTGCTGACTCAGGTAGCATGGGGAGGAAAGTCGCTTTACTCTTGGAGGAGAAATCTCTTTACTTTTCCTGAGAAGCTGCATGTCAAGGAGCAAGTACAAAGCGCCATCTTTCAGAGTCCTGCCATGACACCAAGGGACAGATTCCCTCACACGCTCCCTGAGATGAGTATTGAGCTTAGCTCATTTCATAAGGCCTCTCAGGGGTGATGAAAACTTGGTGGGGAAAGGCCATGGGACCCTGTAGAACTTTCTGTGTACAACATCACGGAGCCATGCATCCACAGCAGGGGGAGAGCCGCCAGAAGGGAAAACACAGAGAGTGGGAGGAACAAGGAAGACAAGGATGAAGACTGGCTCAGGCCCAATCCTGGGTGGAGGCAAAGTTTACTAGAAAATTATCTGTGAAGAGCAGTTTTATGTTGTCTGATCCTAGGTGTGACGGTTAATTTTCAATGTCAGTTTGATTGGTTTGGGAGTGGCCCAAAGAATTAGTGAAGCATATTTCTGGGTTTGTCTGTGTGGATCCTACAGGCGTTGCCTTAGGTACTACATCTGGTCTCAGGCATTGTTCGCCTGTTCTGCTTCCCATCCACCATGAACTCAGCAGATTTGCTCTGCCACACAGTTCTGCCATGGTGTTCCTGCCTTGGAACCAGAGGACTGTGGAGTGCTAGGTAACCAGGGAGAGGCCACTTCAGCCTCCATTCAGCCCAAATCATAGATCTTTATTCTGCTTCAAAATGAGCTGTTTTAAAACAGATACGTAGACCAATGGAACAGAATTGAGGACACAGAAACTTCCCCAGACATATTCAAATACATGATCTTTGACAAAAGGTCCAAAAGCATATGTTGGAAAAAAGATAGATTATTCAACAAATGGTGCTGGGAAAATTGGTTATCCGTTTGTAGAAGAATGAAATTGGACCCATATCTCTCACCATATACTAAGTTAAAATCAAAATGGATCAAAGATCTAAATAATAAAACAGAAACATTAAACCTTCTGGAAGACAAAATAGGTAAAACACTTGAAGACATAGGAGTAGGAAAGAACTTTCTAAACAACCTCAATTGTACAGGAAATAGCAACAAGAATCAACAAATGGGATTTTATTAGACTAAAGAGCTTTTGCACAGCAAAAGAGTCAATTAGTAGAGTGAAGAGAAAACCTACAGAATGGGAAAAATAATCTTTGCCATCTACTCCTCAGACAGGGGACTAATATCTAAAAAATATAAAGAACTCAAAAAAAATTAAACCACCTAAAATTAATGACCCACTCTAGAAATGGGCTAGAGAAATGAACAGACACTTCACAGTGGAAGGAATACAAATGGCCAATAAATATATGAAAAAATGTTCAACAGCTTTGGCCATTAGAGAAATGCAAATTAAAACAACACTAAGATTCCATCTTACCCTGGAAAGAATGGCAATCATTAGGAAATCAAATAATAACAGATGCTGGCGTGGCTGTGGTGAAAAAGGAACCCCCCTACATTGTTGGTGGGGATGCAAACTAGTACAACCATTATGGAAATAAGTATGGAGATTTCTCAAAAGCCTGAAAGTAGAAATTCCATACAACCCAGCCATTCCCCTACTAAGTATCTTCCCCAAAGAGCTAAAGACATCATACTACAGCGATACTTGCATACCCATGTTTATAGCAGCACAATTCGTAACAGTTAAATTCTGGAAGCAGCCTGTATACCTATCAACAGGTAACTGGATAAACAAGATGTGGTATCTATATACAATGGAATACTATTCAGCTGTAAAGAAGGACATATTAGAGTCATTTGTAGGAAAATGGATGGACCTGGAAAACATAATGCTGAGTGAAATAAACCAGACTCACAAGCCTGAATACCATATGGTATCCCTCATTTGAGTGAGGCAAAATACAAACAAAGAAAATGATAAAAGATAGATGCAAAAAGACAAGGGAAGAGATCTCACCCAATAGGCAAAGGGTCCAAGGGAACAGGAAGAGGGCAAAGAGGTAGGGGAATGTGAACTCAGAGGAATAAAGATATCCTAAAAACAAGAACCTAATAACCCAAATTTAAATCAATGACATGTACACGAGGTACTACAGTCAACTTTATGTAGTTGTGACTTAATGCTGCATCTGTGTGGTTGTTTATATTGCTTGTTGTTATAAGCAAATGGCACAGTGTATTATGGCCAGTAAGTTTGTGTAGTAATCCGTAAGTCTGTGTAATTTTGGATAAATTTTAATCAAAAAAATAAAACAAAATGAGCTGTTCCAGAAACGTGCAGCAAAATAGCCATTTTTGTTCCTTCCTGTAACAGGCAACTGTTCCATTAGGCCCCTACCCTGAGTGGCTCCTACCTCATCACAGGGATGGTGTGCACTGGTATTCCTGGAGGAGATGGAAAAACCCATGTGCTCTCTCCCTAGCGTTTCCTGTATGTCCTTGGGCCCAAGCCTCTCCCTCCTTCCAGTCACACTTTTCCCTTTAACAACACCATACCTGTTCCTGCTTGCAGACCGTCTTTTGTCTCGCCCCCATCTCTCCTGACAGGATACTCTGATCTAAATAAACTCTTTATTTTTACATTGGTTTTGGTAAATTCTTTTACTGCTGAAGACACCAGCCTCTGCAATGCCTTCCTGTACAGCCATAGACTGAATGACCTAAACTGTGAGCCGAATTAAATTACGGGGGTCAGAGTTTTGTATCCCAGCAATGGGAAAGCTGACTAATACACTGGGAATGCAGAAAGAAGTTGGAGAACTCTCCTAGCTACCTGCTCCTCCGTAGCAAACCATGCGCTTTTCTGTGGAATGCTTGTAACATATCATTGGAACACATGACAAAGGAGATGCCAGAGAAGGGAGGAAAAGAAAGACAGCAAAGGGCAAAGCGGGTAGCATTTACCCTAGCGGCTTCCTTTCAGGCAGCCACAGGTTAACCCCAGACCTCTACTTCCTACAGGTTGGCTCAAGGGTCCCAGACACTGGCTTCTCCAGGGAACCCTGGGCAACACCTTCTTTGTGGCCACCCTAGGAAGGCATGAACTGCAAGCTTCTCCAGCTGGGCTGTGAAGGTTTTGAAGTGGAAACTTGGCACCCTGATCTCTCCAGATGCTGCACTCCAAAACATCTCTTCCGGGGAGGCAG
>PVJO010016391.1:0-42122 GCA_004026905.1 Hystrix cristata
TAATTTTTTTGAGTTCTTTGTATATTCTAGATGTTAGACCTTTGTCTGATGGATAGCTAGCAAAAATTTTTTCCCAGTCTGTGGGTTTTCGCCCTGCTCTGTTGGTGATTTCTTTTGCTGTGCAAAAGCTTTTTAATAGCATGTGGTCCCAAGCACTGATTCTTTGTATTGTTTCCCGTGCAGTCTGGGTTCTGTTCATAATTTTTTTTCCTACCCCTATGTCTTCGAGGGTTCTTCCTATTCTATTCTCCAGTAAATTTAATGTTTCTGTTTTAATGTTTAGATCTTTGATCCACTTTGATTTGAGTTTAGTACATGGTGAGAGACATATATCTGGTTTTAGTTTTCAACATGTGGTAAGCCAATTTTTCCAGCACCATTTGTTAAATAGGCTATCCTTTTTCCAGTGAGGGTGTTTGGCTCCTTTATCAAAGATGAGGTATTTGAGTGTGTTTAGGGTTGTTTCTGCATCCTCCAATCTATTCCATTGATCCTCAGGTCTGTCTTTTTGCCGGTACCATGCTGTCTTTAATACTGTAGGCAAGCATGAATTCTTTTTTGTTTAAAAAAAAATTAGTCATCAGTGAAAAGAATCGCAGCCATGCACACCAATAAGAATGAATATCACAATATAAAGTTGAGTTTGGAAAGCCAGACATATAAGGGTTCCTCGCGGGGGAATCTATTTGTATACAGTTCAAAACCAGAAAACACAAATCTGTGGTGCTAGAAGCAGGGACGGCACTATTTATTTCAGTTAGGTGGTGGGGTGGGGTGGACTGGGCCAAGGGATCTTAGGGTACTGGGAATGCTCTGTATCAGCAACAGACTGCTGGCTACTTGGATGTGGACAGATGTTTACAGTTTACTTAAGACTTTAATACTTTACTATCCAAATTATGCCAAAAATTTGAAAAAGAAGTAGTCATCATAAGCCCCAGAAAGCACCACAGAGAAGGCCAGCGGGGTGGACCCCACAGACTCAAGCTGGGGCTCAGGGCTGGGTGGGAGGCAGGAGAGGAGCAGGAGGCAGGAGTTATCAAGAGAGCGTGTTCTAGTCCTTCACTTTGAAAATTAATTACAATGTTTCGCGGTCACCACTGTGTAAAATGGCAGGGGACACGGGCTGTCCTGGTTCCAGGGAGCATGGTCCCCTCACAGTCCAGCTCCGGGAGGCTGTTGCTGCCGTGAGCACCTCCATCCTCTTTCCTAACACTCAGATCCCGAGTTCTTCAAAGACACCAGCAGCCGAGCGTCTGACTGCATGTGGCTGGGGCTCAGACTCAAGAAAACTGGCTCCAGAGATTGTCGCTTCTCAGATTTCCATTTTCCAGGCATTGGAAGGCCTCGCAGCTGCTCCGGAGCTGCACTGGCTCCCAGGCCAAGCAGGCCAAGCGAGGTAAGAAGGACGCCGATTACAAAATCATTTGTAACCCGCAGACAGGTAATGTAAACGTTCCTTCATCAGCATGCTGGCCACATAACTCTGCCGACGCAGAAGTTATGAGCTTTTTATTGGTGCTTCAGGGTGACATTCTGAACGGCCGTAGTGCTTACTCATTTCTGGTTATCAGCGAGCTGTAATGGTTCAAACTGCCAGTGGACAACCAGAGATAAACTTGGGCTAGCTTCAGACTGAGTGGCGCCTGTGACATATTTCATGTTCCGTGGTTTTTCTTTCTTTTTATTTTTTTTTCATTGTTTTAAAAAGTTGTAGAATGATACATTAGTTGTTGACCTGGGAATATTTATGTAAGGTACAGACTGAAAAAAATCCCGCCAATCTAAGGGTAAGAGAATCCTACAGATAAGCTGCTTCTTCCTTTGTTCTTTAGCTCTGAGGATGGAAATGACCAAAAATGTGAGAGGGACAGCTCAGGGTTTGGGGGGACACATGTTCTGGGACAACAGAGCAAGAAAGGTCAGTTTCTCATCTATGTTGAGTGGAGAGTCTACATACAGGTTCGGTTCTGACATTGGTACAAAAGGCAAAAATTGTGTCCAAAAAATTACTTTCGAAATTCCCTAAGTCTTCTACAAAGCACAGTGAAATCATTTTGGGTAAACAATTTTGCACAATAATTCTCCTGTGTGTAAGTTTGAGAATGACCGTCCCGTACTGGAAAGACATTTCGTATGTAGAGATCGGAAGCTTATATAAGAAAACTGTCGGTCCCTAGTTGTACAAAAAATGGAGGTGCAGCTCTGAAGCCTCCCTATTTGCCAGCAGAGCTCCCCATGGTAGTTAGTTTCTGCCACGTGAACAGCCGGTGTTAGATTTGTTCTTGTGAGGGGTGAGAGAACTTCTGCTTTCTCTAGGTTCAACTTGTGCCTCAGATGACTGCGAAGAGGACGGAGCTGACTTCAAGCAGGACTATGAATGCAAGTCACTCACGAGCTCTTTGGAAACTTTAATAAATGTTGATGCCATTAAGGAGACTGATTAGAGCTCAGTAGATAGTCAGCATCCCTTTCTCTTCACACTCCCTGAAGAGTTTGTCTGGAGACCTCTGGTCCCCTTCCCTACCAAACATCAGGCGCAGAGTCTGGGCAACCCCTGTCTCGTGCAGACCACCCGCCTGCAAGTGTGACAGAGAGGGGCGGATGACACCCACCCACTCGGTTGCTTCACCCCACCGGCGCTGGACCATTTCTTGGTGGTGTTTGTGCTGTTTTCAGGACCTACTTGAAAATGAGATTCTACCATCGTTTTTTAAGCACTAAGATTGCAGTATTTGAACACTTTTGGGCTCTGCCGCCAGAACCACCCTTGACTGGAAGGCGTAGCTCGACCTGGTCTAGCCGCGTCTTGGATGTGATCAGGACCATTTGACTCTCTCAGAAATGGCTATGGAACAAATAGATTAATGGGAGAAGCCCCTTGTTATGCTGAAATATGAAATATGTTTTGTGAAAGCCAGCAGACAGAACAATGCATTAGTGCTGCTGGAATACAGCCACTCAGGGTGCTGCCTGGCCAGGGATGAGACAGAATCTTGTTGCCAAACCCTACAGGGCTAGGACTCCCAGAAGCACAGGTAACACAGCCCCGCAAGGCCCAGGTAGTTGTGGGGACAGATGGCTTTGCTGCTTTTTACCTCTGCAGCTTCAGCTAAATTGTGGAGGCTGAGCTATGCAGAGAAGCATCTTCAGGAAACACACACAGGAGGTGCAATAAAACACTTCTGGGGCTATGTGGGTTCTGTTTGTTTAGCAGTTTGCAAGGTGAAAAACACATCAGAGTAAACCACTTTTCTTCCAGACTTTTATCTGGCTCGATTTTATTACTCTCTTTGGGCTTTAGAACATGAAGCTCTTTTCCTTTGAACACAATTTAAATGATAAATTGAGCCAGGAGGTGATCTTCACAGAAAACCATGATTCTTATGAATTGATTGCCAACCGTGGATCAATGGATTTGCCATTCCTGTCACCCGGAGTTCCTTCCTGAGAGGACCTGGATGTATAACTTGGCGCATTTTCCTCCAAGACACTGGGAATGGTTGGTAGCAGTGGCTGGAGCAGCCCGCCATGTAGTGCTGAGTGGAGACAGGGGCACTGGCCATTCAGTGGCTCAACAGGTCTCGTCCTGGGCCTGGCACTCAGGACCTTTGAGCGCTTGTCTTGCCTATCTCACACTCCACTGGTCAGCTTTTCTTAGCTCGTCAACTGCTCCCACTTCTGAGTCCTCTACAGTGAAGTCTAGCTGAGGGAGACATCTAGGGAGACCACAGAAGTCTGGGTAGGGGACTGGAATTGTCTGTCTTTGTGTTTGCTTTCTCCCCTCCCCAAGTTGCTGGGTGAGGTACGAGGAAGGGAAGAGGAGTGGGAGGGACAGAGAGAGAGAGAGAAAGAGGCCCTACTAGGGTGAGGGCTTCTAGAAAGCTACCTGACTGGACACTGGCTCCAATAAGAAACCTGACAACCCACGGAAGTTTAGGAAATAGGCTTACTCCATGGAGTGTGCTCAGAGGGCCATACTGCAGCAGAGCTCTGCAGGGGACAGCTGGACAGGTGGTCTTCTGACCACTGGCTGGGGAGAGGGCTCTCCTGGGTGTCCAGGCTGACTCATTTATCCCACAGTGGGCAAAGGTAGGAGGAGTTCAGCCCAGGCCTGGCAGGGCTCTGTTGCTTCATTCCCCACCACCTCTGGGAATGAGTACTGGGCCACATTGCCAGGTCTTCAAAGGAGACTTTGGGTTCGTGTGGTTCATCGGGGAGCAGCATTGACCTTCGGGTGCCTGGTCAGCAGATGGAGCAGTGGCCGGGATGTGCCCTCTGCAGGGGAGTGTCACGCGAGTTCTCTCAGCCAACCACACTTTGTCGCAGCCCAACTGCCAGTGTGGACGTTGACCTTCCTGCAGCAACAGCCTTGGAGCCACTTCCGCTGGCAGGAGGGGGGGCGCTTGGGGTGCCGCGGCACGGCCCGACCAGGCTGTATCTCTGATCGTGGGTAAGAGCTGCTGGCTTCCTGCACCAGGCTGGGCCCGTGTATCCTGCGTGTAAAAGCTGTCTTTGCTGCTGGGAAGAGGCCTTGAAAGGTCACTTGAATCCATAGTGGGTTTGAGTCTCTGAGTTGAAGAAGGAGGAGGACCACCCTGGCAGGATGCTCAGTCCCTCCTCTCCCTTCCAGATCTCAGCATTGAGACCCTCCTTGGAGGCAGCAGAGACCCACCCACAGCTTTAAATTTTAAAATCTTTATTGTGAGAAAATTCAAGCATGCACAAATGTGTTCCAATCTGTGTCTGCGCCTGCGAAAGAGTTTCTCATGGTCCCGTGTATATGAGGCTAGAACGACGCCTTTCCTGGCCCATCCGAGTGGACTCTGGAGCCAGAAATCATCCAGGGATAGTAGTGATTGTCCCCACTGACTGTCACACCCTGTTTAATGAACATCCTTCCCTCAGATCTTCTGCTTGCTTCTTTCGTCCACAGCAAGCTAAAAGTTGTAAAGATACAGGCTCTTTTTGAGCGATTCAAGTGCCAAACACCTTTTTAGATGAAACAGATATTAACTCAAAAATAAAAGTCACCTGTCACTTCACCCTCCAGAGATAACCACTGTTTTCTTCCGCACTATTTTTCCCCTCTTTTTTCTTATGCACACACTTTTTGTGTTTTGATGGTGAGCAAAGAGCTTTGCAGGCCATTCAGAAAAGCAATTTAAACAGCTATGGCATGATTTGCAAACTTTAGTGCTCATAAGAATCACCTGGAGAGCTTGTAAAATGCACATTTGTAGCCCTGGCTCTTGGGAAATGCACATTCCATGGATGCCTGCTGCCTTCAGCCCAAACTCCTCAGAATGGCATGTAGACACGTGCACCCCCAGCCCAGGCCCTGACACCAGCTCTCGGATTGTCTACCACAGCGCGAGAAACCCACAACCTTACATGGGGCTCCATGTGGGTCCTCAACGTGAGGAGGAGGGACAGGTGATCCGGGTAATTGTGTGAAGAGAGCAAGCCCTGAGAGGCCAGCCGGGACGCTGCAGTGAATGGGTGGGTGTGGATGTGGGCACTGCCCCTTCCTGGCTGTGTGGCCTTGACCCGGGCATTTCCCCCAGTGCCAGCTTCCTCAGGTGTGCCATGGGCAACATCACAGTAATGTCCTGCAGGATCCCGGGACCATGTCATGATGAACATTCATAGTAACCTTCTTTGCTCTGCCCAAACTAAGTCAGCAGGGGGTTGCCGTAAAAACCAGGGCTGGGGCAGAATAGTATGTAGTGTGGACAGTGGAACTGAGTGGCCAGCGATAGTCCCGTTGCTGATTGATTAAGATTTCCCCAGCTACAAAGCACAGAATGGTTCCTAGCTTACAGGTCTGTGGTGAATAATTAAACAAAGTAAGCCACAAAAAGGTCTAGCACAGATTGGGTGTCTCTCATCCTAAATGCTTGGGACCAGAAGTGTTTTAGATTTTGGATTTTTTTCCCATTTTGGAACATTTGCATGTACCTGATAAGCTATCCCTGAAGATAGACCCTGAATCTAAATTCAAAATCCATTTACTCATTATCCACATAGCTGGAAGGCAGTTTTAGAATGTATGTAGTATTTTTAAATGGTTTTGTTTCATGGTGTGGAATTTTCCACTTGTGCACCATGTTGGCACTCAATTTGAATTTTGGAACATCTCAGACTTCAGATGCTTAACCTGTATAAGGATAGCCCAAATTACGTGGCCGAAAAACATGAGCCATTCTTTTTAACTGTTTAATAGCTTTGCTCTGTGCCCCAGCAGCTCAGCGATCCACTGACAGTCTTTGTAAACCTTGAATTGATGGCTCATTGTGAAAATTTCAGCACGCACAAGGTAGAGGCTCATACAAGGAATACTCATGAACCCATCACCAGATTCAACAATCTCTAAGGCTCTCCCAACCCAGTCACCTTTTCGTGGCAGGATGTGAGGACTGTGTGAGCTGGCAGGGAAGTCTGGGGGCTCTCAGGAATCCAAAGCATGAACCAGGGCCCAAAACAAGCCGGCCCGGGAAAGCCTTCCAGTATCCATCAGACTCAGCAGTGTCCCTCACTGTTTCACACTGCAGTTTCTAAATACTTCTTCCTATCAACTTTAGCTCTCAACAGAATTCTAATATTCCACAATGATCCACAGCCCCACCTTCCCCTGTATACCAGCCCAGCAGGTAATCCCCCGGCACTGGCAGAAGGTGGGTAATCTAGTATCTTACATGATCAAGTCCTTGCACACTTTTGGGTCTCTCTGTCGTAGGGCAAGGGATATCTCTGATGTTGGAGGGGGTTTTCCAGGTTCTTTATTTGCATAGGCAATGAATTCCAGGAGTGGGAATTTAGGATATTAAGAGGTTTATTTAAGTAATAAAAGGGAAACTGGTTTTGCAGGTGAATGAAATAAGGGCCCGGAGCTGCAGTTAGGGATCTGAAAAGGAGTGGGAGGCTGAGGAGCTAAAGATGGAGCATGGGTTGGGGGGCAGGGGGCAAAGAGGATACAGAGAGCAAGAGGGCCAGCTTGTGGTGCCGTTCACATTTATCTGGATTCTGTTCTCCTGGGAGTTTCCCCGATCCTGTGAGAAGAGCAGCGATTGGAATTTCGCGCCCCAGGCTGATGTCAGGTCAAGGCCACTCCCCCAAGGTCATGTCCATCTTCCCAGCCAGGTCAAGCCGCACCCTATTCCTACATCATCTGCTGCTTCTTTGGGGGCGAGTCTAGTAAGGATCTCTATCATGACACTAGTTTGCCCATTCGTGGCCCAATTGAATACAAAGTCTTGCAACCAGTGAAATGCCACCGGATCCTCTTACTGGGACCATGTAGGGTAAGGCGAAGAGTAGAGGGCTTAGTCCAGTTCATCAAAAGCAAGATGAATGGATGCCATGGTGGGTGGCACAGTCCTGACGAAGTGAAGAAAGTGTGGGGGTGGATACAGGACCTAGGCTTTGGTGTCTCGGCCGGTTTGTGACGGTGTAGGTCAACTCTCCATCCTGAAAGGGGCGCACTAACCCTGCCTAGCTGGTCAGACAAGTGGAATCCACGCTTTCGTCTAGTAAACAGAGGAGCAGCTACCTACTCACTGAAGGAGATATTTCCTCCATCCTGCCCCAGGCCACCAGGAAAAGGGAAAGTCCCAGTTAATCCATGAAATGGCAGCCTTTCTACTGAGTCTGTTATACCAAGACATTTAGTGAAAATGAAGTGAACGTCAAACACATTCAGGGCTTCGCTGATCGATAAGAAGAAAAATATACAAACGTACATATATTTATTTATTTATTTATTTATTTATTATTGACTTTTGTACAATAATAAATTAGGAGTTGAGCCCTGGGCCTCATGTAGGCCCAACAGGCATCTTACTGCGGAGCTACATCCCCAGTGCTTTTGAAACAATGTTTACTTTTGGGATAGGACCCTGCCAAGTTATCCAGGGAGTCTCTAACTTGTGGTCCTCTCGCCCCAGCCTCCTTAGTAGCTGGGATACAGGTGTGCATCACTGTGCCTGGCTACATTACTAATCTGAACACATTTCTAGAGGGGTGTGGTGATGCATGCTTGTGACCCCAGCACATAGGAGGCCGGGGCAGGAGGATTTCCTCGAGTTCGAGGCCAGCCTGGGCTACATAGTGAGTTCAAGTTCAGCCTGAACTACATAGCAAGACCCTGTCTCAAAAAACCAAAAACAAGCACATTTTAAAAATAAGTACTTTTCTACTAGAAACAAAGAGACAGAATAGCTGGGGCAGGTGGCCGGACTCCAGTGGAATTTATTTGGAGCCTGTCCGTTCTTCTCAGAGCCTCCAAGCTAAACAAAGATTTGCATTTTAGTGCTGTGTATCAGATATTGTCACTAATGACCCCACCACCACCACATCGTGCCTTTGGCAGAAGGACGAGCTTGGTGAGCATCTTTAAGTAACCATGAGAGTCATATGCTACTTGCAGGGTCGTAAGGCTTTTCACAAACTCATAGACTTGCAGGACAATCCTGTGGGATTAATTCTATTGTTATCCCCATTTTATAGATGAGGAAACTAAGGCCCTGCAAGGCTGCTGGCCTGCCTTGGATGACACATCTAGTGCCTGCTTTGTTCTCACCTCTGAGGTCCCTTTATCCTGACTTCTGCGGCCACTGCAGGGCTCTATAACTTGGAATCTGTTCTAAAGTTTTTCTGTCTTCTGTTGTCATTGATGACAGGAATTCTAGCGCACCTGCCGGCACCCTTCCTCTGTCCCTCTTTGTGCCCCTGAGCATGGCAGCCACAGGCCCTCCTGGTCCCACGAGGCTCAGTCCTTGCTGATGACAGCCTCAGAGCCTCCAAGAGGTAGCAGGCCCAACATCTGCTCCACAGGCCGGGAGGAAGGGAGCAAACGGAGGATTACAAGCCAAGGCCGGGAGAGGCAGCTTCAGAAGCTTTGCAACACGAGCTTCAGAAGGGGCTTCCTGAGGGGCAAGGAGACAAGAGACAGGGTAACAGAGGCAGGGATCAGAAGCAGTCGGAAGAGGGTGGGAACCCGTCTCTATTCGAACAGCAGCTCCCTGCAGCCCCAACCAAAGCGAATGGCTAGTTCCTGCTGTGTGCACAGAATGATTACCCAGGCGGACAGCAGTGGGCACGGGCTGCAGACACCTCCCCGGAGGCCCAGCCACCAGCCTGCCCACGCCGAGCTGGTCGTGCACAACACTGAGCCAGAGGCAGCACCACACATGCATGCCGACACATGGATGCGCACCCCTCAGGTGTGTCCCTCGGGCTGGAGGGAGAGTGCCCAGCCCCTGCCCTGCTTGTGTTATCCTCACCCAGCCCCAGCAGGGCTCCTAGGATGGTTAATATGAGTGTCCAGGGCTCAGAGCTCATGAGCCCCCGAAGCGAGGCCAGTCTCAGAAGTAAAGGGGTGCAGGGGCTGTTAGGGTGAATACACTTAAAATAATTATTTCTGGAGCGTCTGAGTGACAAGGAGCATCTGTGTGACTGTGTGACAGTCTGTGTCTTCCTTGAGTTTCCAAGGGAGGAGGAGAGTGCCATGTAGACGCCATGTGTGAGGGCGAGGGAGGTGCAGTAGGTGAACCTATGTGCTCTGTGGTGGCCTCAGCCCTCTGCCATCTGGGGAGCTGGGCCTCCTTCCTTCTGCCTGGGGGAGCCAGGCCACACACCTGGGGGCTCCTGGGAGAGTTGAGCATGCAAGCGGATAGTCAGCAATGCTGTCCCCTGGGAACACAGCCTCTTCCTGGGGACGCACACCCCTGCAGGGACTCTACTTAGCCATCGGGGCTAGAGGGTCTTCTTGCTGCTGGAGCTTGGTGACGGAGGAGGGCTGAGGCTGCTCCTCAAATTCTTCAAGATGGCTCTTATAATGGTGCCACACTATTTAGATGAATTAGCTACTATAGAGAGAACCTACTTTGTTTTTAGGGTTTTATTTCCAGCAATAGCACAACCACCTGTGTTAGACAAATCCAGGGTTTTGATGGCCAAGGACTGTGGTGCACCTTCATGAGAAGATGCACCCCGATCTGACTGCCACTCTCGCCTTGTCACCAGGAGGGAGAGCCAGGCCTGGGTGCCCCTCCCTGGAAGCACAAACCCGGGGAGAACAGGCGCGCACAGGGTGACGGGTGTTTGCCCAAAGCAGGCCACATTCTGGAAGTGAGTCTTGGGTGCCCTTCTCGGCCATCTTCAGCCCCCGCTCATGGGAGAGGAGAGCCCGCCTGTGCGCACGCAGCACTGGGACGCCCAGGGAAGCCGAGGTGTGCAGCAGAACAGGGAGCCCCGGGAGACGGTGTGGCACCCTCAAGATCTTTACTAGCCCAGGGGAGGTAAGCCTTCAGGGGTGCTGTCTACTATGAGATCCTGGGAATGAGGATTTGGGGGACTTTGAAGTCCTTTGGAGAGTTCTTCTTAAGGAAAAGAATAAAAACTTTACTAGTTATAATAGGAAGAGTAAAAGCTCATCAAATTACAAATTTTTAGAAACACAAATATTCACTGGGTGTAGTGGACAGCCCTATATTCCCAGCACTGTGAGGCTGAGGTAGGAGGATTACAAGTTTGAGCACAGTCTGGGCAACTTAGAGCATTAACAAGAACCTGTCTCAATAATAATAACAATAACAACAACAGTAAAACAAAGGGCTGGGGATATAGCTCAATGAGGAGGCCCTGGGTTCAATTTCCAATACTGAAAAAAAAATACTATCAACAAAAGCATATTTATGACTCAACTGGCTGCTATACCTCTACGAAACTGTCTTCTGCAATTTTTTATTTGCATGCATTTTGGTTTTGTAATGTCCTTTTCTGTTGAGAAAATAAGAAGGCAATTCAGAGTTCCGGGTTACCAGGGTTTCTTTCCAGGGACCAGGAGAGCTCCTGGTCAGTCTGAGCCACCCTGCAGTATGGCCCATTGCTGGGTCCTGGTGGTGCAAATACATGGTAGAAACCTTTAAGTGGGAGGAAAGAGGAGGCATCTCTCCTTACTCTCCAGGTTTTGTCTTTAACTGTGTCTGCATTTTGGAGGTTGACATAGTTCTGTTTTGTAGCTGTGCTCTCTCACACATAGTTGGCAGACACCTGCCCCACACCTCCTAACTCAAATGGTGTGTGTTTATGCTTGTGCACACACTTTTCTCCTGAGAAGCCTTACTGTACGACGAGATGCATTCTGTCTCACTTCTGTCAAAAATTGTTCACATAGAAGCCGAGTAGTCCTCCTCAAAATGTAAATTAGTACCAAGTCTCTCTCCCCTAATCCGTCTTCTGTAGCAGAGAACAATCTATCCCAGGTGGTCATCCACAGCCCCCACAGCCTGCTGCCTACCGGATCCTGCACCAGATCCCGCACTCTTCCTGCTATGCCCTGGGCTCAGGGCTCCCTCTGCAGGCTGCCCTCTTCCTCCACGGACCATCCAGTCGGCCAGGGGCAGCCCCAGGGCCACCCGCTGCGAGGAGCTTCCCTGCTGACTAAGACAAGTGGCCTCTCGGGGACACTGGCCTCTCCAACGGACCGTCTCCCATCCAGCCCTACAAAACAGTGCTCCTGGTGCACATCTCTGGCTCCTTGAGTATGGGGCGATTGTTTACCTCATTGTCATGTCCTCCGTTCATTTGTTGAATGAATAACTCTCTCTCTTTGAATGCAAAACAACCCCGGTGTTTGGAGAAGCTAGGTGATGTGCCCAGTTGCTCAGCTGGCGGGTGGCAGAGTCAGACCTAGAAGGCAGATCTGAGAATGCAGGTCAGCATCGCCCACCGTACATACTTCCAGTGCTCCCTGGAGCTGCGTTATCAACACCCTTCAGCGCCTTGCAGGCCAGGCCGACGTGTGCCTCCACTCCCACTCCAGCTCCTCCTCGCCCACTCCCAGGACCTGTGTCAGTTTGTGATCCTCAGAGAGGGGCAGGCCCTGTCCTCAGAGGGGCTCATCAGCTTGAGATCAGCCCAGGCGAGGTGCAAGGAAGAGCCAGGCGGAGGTTTTGGTCCTTTTATCAGATTTTCCTTCCCATCTCCCATTTCGGTGGGCTGTGGAGAGGCATCTGAATGTGTTATTCTAGATTGGTATGCCTGTATGTGTACGTATAAAACACCGGCAAGTATTTAACAACTTATTATTACAATTTTTATCAAAAGCAGAGAAAACAATACAGCAAACCCCTTTTACCCATCACCCAGCCATGGCAGGAATCAGCTGACATATGGTTTCCCTTATTTTGGATTCTGCTGATAGCAGCCCCGGATATCTTGTGACATCTTGTCCATAGTCTTGTATTTCCTACAAAGTAGTAATTAGAGCTTAAAGCTTGATTGGGTTTCAGTTTTTTTTTTTTTTTCTTTTCAAGAATACTTACTTGACAAGTACTGTAGTGGTGTTTTTTCCACCAGGGGCGCATAATGCAGACATTTTAAAGACATAATGGATTTGAAAGTAGATCAGTGTTCACAATTAATTGAATATTTCAAAAGAGCTAGTAGATAAAATGATATCTATCTGAAATGATAGCTAGGCCCACTATTCTGATCATTATATATTCTGTACATGTATTGAAATGACACACCATATGCCATAAACATGTACACCTACTATGTGTCAATATGTATCTACACAGAGGCTCGATGTTGTCCTACAAGTCTGAATAATGTCGAAACGCCCTTGCTTGATAGACACTTAGTAGAAATGGTTTACTGTCGGTGGTGTCTTAACCAAATGAGCTGGTGAATTAGCAAAAGAATATGTCTATCAACAAATAAATGGGTAAAGAAAAGGTGGTATTTACACACAATGGGGTACTACTCTGCCATAAAGAAAGATAAACTTGAGTTGGTTGTAGGAAAACAGATGCTCCTTAAGACCATAATGTTAAGTGAAATAAATCAGATGCGGAAGTTTAAATAGCACATGGTTTCTCTTACATGAGAAACCCAGAGTAGAACTAAAGAGCAAAATAAAAGACTGATAATAGGGAGTAGGAAGGTAGATTGTTCTCAAAGGGGAAGGGGATCAAAAGATGGAGGGACGCAAGCACAAGGCCCTGAGTTCAAGCCCCAGCACCAAAAAAAAAAAAAAAAAAAAAAAAGATGGAGGGAGAGGGATTTAAAAAAAGGAACTGGGATGTGTTGTGTACATGTATCAACTCCACACAAGGAATGGAAACATTATGTACTACCCACATGTACTAATAAACTCAAATTTAAATAATAATAAATAAATATATGTTTAAGAAAAGAACAGAAGCACACTGCTCAGTGATCGGCCTCCTGGAATGAGAAGATTCCAAAACCGATCACTTGTCTCACCTCAGTGCTGTTACTTGCACACCCAGGACAGGATGTCAATATTTGGTAACATCCTGTGACAGATTTGAGTAACAGGTGATGGGTGTGTTGTGAGAATCAGAACCAATTTTCTCAAGGAAACGTCTGTAGCTCCTTTTCTAGGAGAAGAATTCAGACAGTGCAGGAAGAGCCCTTAGCTTTAGTGAGAAATGATGCTTTTCAACATTGCCTTTAGTTGAGGGGAGCAAGGTCGAGGACGGTGGACTGACAGACTGAAATGTGAACTGAATGTTGTTGGTGAATGTGAAGAAGCAGTGGAGAAGAAGCAGGCCGAGTGGCCGGGGCTGGGGTGCCAGCTCCTGGTGCCATCTAGACCCTTGACAGCCACCGGCCCTCAAGGAAATCTCCTTGCACCTGCACTTCTACCTGAGTGGAAAGCCCGCTGGCCCCCAGGGGACAAGTGATAGCCTAGGACATTGGGAGGCTTTAGAGATCCTTCTTCTAATAATCTTGGGTTTTTTTTTTTTTTTTGGTGCTGGGCATTGAACTCAGGGCCTTGTGCTTATGAGGCAAGCACTCTAACCACCGAGCTAAATCCCCAGCTCCCTTCTAATAATCTTTTCCATTATTAATTTGTCCTCCTTGATGGCCTCGCCGCCCCAGTGAGAGGGTTCTTTTTAACTCTGTACTAAGACTGCAGGGCCTTGGCGACCCTTATGTGTATAAATTGAGGCATGAGCTCTGCGTTTGAAGTTGTTTGGGAATTTTGGAAGAAAGTCGGTGAAGAATTCCACCGCAAGATGCGAAAGTCCTGAAAACACTCAGAAAGCTGAGAATCCCTTCCTCGTTCCTCGGTGCAGAGCGGCGCCCTCCGTCTTAGGATGTGCCAGGCAGTAAAGATAAGCACTAAGCCTCCTTTTCTTGGAAAGGCTTATCAGTCTCAGGTTTGGGAGACTGCCTCCCAGGAAGAAGCCCCCATTGAGTCCTCACCTCTCCCAACAAGTCCCTGCTCCCTGGGCTGTGAGATCGGGCCCCCTGAGGGGCGCGTGAGGGAGGCGAGCAGGTCCCAGGCTATTTGGTCTTTGAAAAGGGGCCGAAAGGGGCAGGAAGCATTTGCCTGATGTCAATGCCAGGCAAGGCCCCTCCCCGGGCCCTCTGCACTTGAGATAGGTCCAGGGGAACTTTC
Organism: Hystrix cristata; assembly: GCA_004026905.1. Taxonomy (NCBI): domain Eukaryota; kingdom Metazoa; phylum Chordata; class Mammalia; order Rodentia; family Hystricidae; genus Hystrix; species Hystrix cristata. The sequence goes on from PVJO010016391.1 coordinate 14,441, forward strand.
CCATTATCACTCTGACCTCCAGGGCTCCCTCGCTGCCCGTTAATCATTACCCAGGCAGGGCCGTATCCCTGGGCTCACTGGCCTGTTTTTGCAGCTGCGGGGTTTATGACTGGCCAAGGGGCCTTGGCTGGTGTTTGGATTGTGGGCTGACAGGCGGCGAATTGGCTCCAGCTTGGCCCTCCGGATGCAGGAGTCAGGTGCCTCTTGGGAAACTGGGGCATTTAGTTGTCCTTCCCCATGCTGCCGGGAGGCGCTGGCACCGAGTCTGCCCAGTCTCCATCAAGAGAAATCTTGAGATAAAACTGGGGCACAGGAGGCCTGGACCCCGAATAGCAAGGCTCAGCATGGGGAGGGTGGAGAGGCCAGGGCGAGTCATGGTCTCACTCCTCAGGGACTCTTTGCCCTGGACCTGACAGCTGGGCCTGCCTATGCCTCCTGTTCTGGAATTATCCATGGTTTGTGATTTCCACTTCCTTCTCCCTCCGTGTGTTCTCACAGGAGCTGAGGCGAGTGAGACTTTTTCAACACAGACCCTGAAAATGCCAAGTGACTTCCCCAGGAGCATCTTCTAGCTCTCTTGATAACCATAGGAAAGTCCTTCATACTTAAATACATTGAGGAAGGTTGCAGGCCGTCTGCCCAGTGATGCCCTCACAGTGTCCCAGGCTTCCCGGGAGAGGTCTCCCGACCTGTCACTGGGTGGAGAATGTACACTGTCCACTTGTCCATCTGTTTCCATGGCCCTCAGAGCCCCACCTTGTCTCATTCTCTTTCCCAGAGAGGCCACGTTCATCTCTGTCCCAGAGTCGGCTTCTCTGGCCACCCCCAACCAGCCACATCCTAGAGCCTGCCCTCCCAGCCATTCTCCTATGCACATGTCCCTCCCTTCCTCAGAGCTGGCTACAAGAGTGTCATGTCCTGAGGGCACCTGGCTGCCCCCACCCTCAACATGAGCACCACGCCCAGGGCTTGGGCTACCTGGCACAGCCGGCACTCATCTGGGTCTCAGTTGCTTCTCTGTTCTCCTTGAACTCGGTTCCACCAGGTTGGGGCTTGGTATCTGCTTTCCTTTATATGACTGGCTAGTTCAGGGCCTCACGCACCTGTGTCTCTGGGAAGATCAGGCTAGAATGGGGGCTATGGCTTGTAGAAGACAAGAGAAGAAGTGTGACAGTCTTCTATCTCCTCCCCTCCTGTCTGTTTTGTGATCCGCTACCAATAAAGTGTGTTCGGGGGCCAACACTCCACCAGATGCTAGATCGCACAGCTTTTCTGGAGGGCACGTCCCTTCAGTTGAGCGTGTGCCCTTTAGACACTGAGCTCAGCTCTGGTGTTTGCTGCTCCTGTGTCCTGAGCATCCTCCTTTTCCCCTTTCCTTCTATCCCATTCAAACCTCATCCACTCTCCTCTGCCTGCCCCCAGCATCAGCTTGGCTGCCGTCTGGTGGCCACTCATGTGCAGGTCTGGGGAGAACGGCATATAAAGGGGCCATTTGGAAAGGTTCAGGGAGACCCATTTGGGAGGCCGAGACATTTGAGAAGGGAGTTGGGACCCCAGGGATGGGATGAGACAAGATGCTGGGCATTGCTTCCAAGGGTGCTTTCCAGATGTGGGTGTGCTGGCATTCTGCTGGCTTCTTTCAGGAGACAGGAGAAGGGGTGGCCGGGTGAAGTACAGAGAGGGCCATTTCCAGGACTCTCCACCCAGCATGCGGCAATTCTATGAGCATGGCACTTCCAGCCTTTGGGTACGTTCCCAGTGACCCAAGGAGCAGGTGCTGGGAATGCGGGCAGCATCCTCCTCCAGGGGTGTGTGAGAAGGTTTAGACATAGAATAAACCAGAAGACCTCTTCCTCCCTCCACCCCCACATTCATTTGGAAGACGCTCCCTGGCTTGTGTAGAGCAGAGAGAATCACTGAGTGGTAGCTTGCAGAAACCTGGGTGTGGGCTGCACGTCTATAGCACCCTCCATGCCCTTCCTCCTGGGCTTGCTTTCTGAGATGGTGAGGCAAGGGGAATTTGTCCTCGCAAATGAAACCTGCCTCTTCCCTTTTATTACGTAATAGATAGCATTAGTTTCCTCTGTGATTTCTTTTATTACTCTCCATTTTTATTAATCCTGTGGCTGTCAGTGATAATGATCTCATAAAAAAAAACTGGGTGAACTACTGCTGGGAGGCCCTTCTTGATGCATTAGTTGAGGTTTCTTTGTTCCATAGAGTAAAGAGGTGCTGGGCACAAATGCGGGGCTCATTAGTATGTCATCATTGCTTTGGATATTTATGATCATGGTCCACATCCCGAGACGGAGGCGCTCAGTGCTTCCCAGCAGCATGAGTCCAGACGAGGCCTCTCTTGACCCACAAATTGTATAGTCTAAGAACTCAGATGCAGAAGTGGCCCAGGCAGGGGCATCCACACAGGGGTCATGAGTCTGCTGTTCCCACAGAGAATAGGTGCAGACTCAGCTGAGGAACTGATGGAGCCAATCGCCATCTCTACTGCTCACTCGTCGGCCACACTGTGTGAACCTGCAGGAGGAAAGAATGAAGGATGAGCCCAAGACGTGGCTGGCCTTACCATCAGCCCAGGCACAAATCGGAACCTTTTTTGGTCTAGAGGTAGCTGCCATTAACCAAGGGGGCAGCTCAGCTTGGGCTTTCTCAGTCGACTGCCTGCTCAGTGGATGTGTTTGAATCAGATATAGGACTTATGAATAGAAAACATGTTAAAGTGGCCTCAGCTGCTTTGACTTCACTGGCAGGCAACTATCACAGGGCATCAGAATGAAACTTCCATGAAAGGCCATCGCCTGGCCCGCTTTCTCCTCCTCCTTCTGTGCTGGAGATGAAACCCAGGGCCTCACCCTTGCTAGCACTCTACCACTGACCTCCACCCCAGCCCCACTTTTCATCACGCTGAATTTTAAAGTGGCCAGGCAGGAACTCCATCCAGGAAGCTCTATCAGATACGTCTTTTCCTCTCTTCCACTGTCCCCTGGTCATTTATTAAAAGAAGCACTCTTTTTGAGGGATGCTTGCTCATTTTTCATTCAACAAAGGGCCTTTATGGAACTTTTCATGGGGTGGCGAGGTCTTGAATTCTAACATGGCTTGATGCACACTCTGGGCGTCAGCTGGTTCCTGGGTCCCTGGTCTGATTGGCGCTCGGTGTTTGGGAGGCACAGGACAAGAGCGAGCTAGAAACAAGTGCAATGGGGACTCTGCTCTGCTTGCTGCCTGGGAGGTGAGGGAGGCCGGGATGGAGACTTGGAGATGCTGATGAATCCCCATCACCTCAGGCAACACCCATGGGGAGGTGGGGTCTAGTGGTGGTGCTACTGCCCCATCACTCAGTTGCTGAATGTGCTACTACCTGGCACTTCCTGCTCATGAGCTCGGTGGCTGCTGGGACCAGCCCCGGCCCAGTGACCCCAGTGCCCAATCCTTCTCCAGTCAATCCTGCCCACCACTGAACACTGTCCCCACATCACTCCATTTCACGTGCTTCTGTACACAAAGGCCCTGCCGGCAAACCACATTTATGACCCACTTGCTGGGAGCTGTGATGTTTTTAAGAGCCATTGGCTTGCATTTTAGTAGCATGTTATCTCTTCCTCTCTCTGCGTTTGTCCCCACTTTCATTAAGTAAAAGTCAATACCATACAAACATTCCCCTTTCAGGCCTTTCTAACTCAAAGAGAAAAAGAACCTAGCATGCAGATCCCACCCTCATTCAGTCTGCACCCCAATCCAACTGTGTTCCCAACAGAAATTTGCACAACACAATTCCCCCAGCACGCTGTGTCCGGATGGGTCTTCTCATGCTGGCCGACCACTGGGCATCAGACCAGAGAACACGAACTGTGATTTCCAGTGTGACACCTGAGTATCAAATTGTGAATTTGAAGACCTCCTTGCTCATGAAAAGTTTCATAAAGGCCCTCTCTGCTCTTAGTTAAATGGAAGCTGAGTGTAGTCATTCCTCCATATCTGTAGGGCATTGGCTCTAGGAAACCCTACAGATACCAAAATACCCAAATCCAAGGACACTCAAGTCCCTTCTACAAAATGGTGTAGGATTTGCAGAGGACCTGTGCATATTTTCCTCTACACCTTTAATTATCTCTAGATGACTTACAATAACTAATATAATGTCAACATGACGTAAATAGCCGTTGTTCTGTGTTGTTTAAGGAATCGTGACAAGAGAAGAGTTTGTACATGTGTAGTATAGATGCAGTTTTCTTTATTATTTTCAACTGGCGGTTGGCTGAATCACTGGTGCAGAACTTGTGAGCACAGAGGGCCGACAGCTGGAAGTACGTGCATGTGTGATTGCCTTGTCATGGCCAGGCGTCCGTGAACAGTGGGGCAGGAAATCAACTGTGTACGGCCACGCAAAGGAATACTACTCAGCTATGGGCTGGGTAGACCACGACCAGAGGTAACCGTGTGCAGCACGGCGAATGAGAGAAGCCAGACACAAGGGAGAACACTGTGACTTTGTTTACATGGGATTTGAAAACAGGTACAAGTCATCTGTATTCTTGGTGATGGCCAACACGGTGGTCATCCTGGGGGCAGTATTAAGGGGCGGCTATGGTGCTGGCTACCTCTGTTTTCAATCAGCCTATATAGGCAGGTTCGGTAGCTGGAAATTCGTCAAAGTGTGGTGTACGTGCCTTTCTGTACGTATGTTATATTCGAAAAAGAGCTTTGTTCTGGACGGAAACTTCCTCCTGGATTCACAAGCTCACTCTGGATTTAGTGCCATTGGGGAGTTCGATATTTCAACCAATTACCTGTCACTAAAGTGACCCATTTCTTCCACTATTCCCCAGGATTTCATTCTTACCCAGATGCTGAGGACTTTCACCTCTACACCTTTATTGTTAACAGCCTCTTCCCATCTCATTCTACTCCAAAGCACTTCGCAGCAGCCATCGGTGTGATTAATGGAAAAAGCAATGCTGTTCTCTCCTTCTTCAATTGTTTGGAGTCAAGGGGCAGGAAAGAGACAGCAGAGTGCTCATCCTGACGGCGTATCTGGCACTTCATGCCAAGGGTTCCACCTGGGCCATCTCATGCTAGATTGAGTGGTCTGAAGATGAGGAAACTGAGGCTCAGAAGGGTCCCAGTCCTGCTCAAGGCTCTCATGAGGCATGCCAGCACTTCCCTGCTCACCAGATCACAGTTGTTAAGTTGGAGCTTTTCCTGGGAGACATGAGTTGGCTTTGACCCTGACAGCTCAACCTGCAAGGAAGGCTAGAGCAAAAGGGAACAAGAAAGAAGAAGAAAAGCAGGAAGAAAATGGGTCGGTGTGGAAAGATGTGTGTGAGGGAAGAGTACAGAGCTCTCTCCCCTGGCTTTCCACCATCTCTGCTCTCTCTTGCCCCCTCAGTCTCTCTCTCTCTCTCTCTCTGTCTCAGCTGGCAGAGGTGTCCTCTTAGGGCCCCCTTCCCTTTCCCTTTTGCTGTTTCTTTCCCGCCTCCACCCTTGCTGAGAGTGCCAGCTTAGCATCTAGATACCTCTCCAGCCTGCCATCTCGCCCTGCATCTTCCCAGCTGCCAAGAGAACAGCCCACGCGAGGCTGCCTGCCTGTTCTCACAGAAGCCCTCCAGGCCTCAGTGCACCCACTGGGGTCCCGGGTATGCAGCTTCCCCTCCCCACAATCGGAAGAGTATTTGGATTGCACGAGGCGGGGCTGCAAGTAGCTGGGGCTCGGCCCTCAACGTCACCCCTTGACCTTTAAGCTGCACTTTCATTCTGGCTGCATGGAGCCAACACACCTGACCTCGGTGCCCCGTCCTCCTCCAGGGTCAGAGGTTAGGAGTCACACTCTGTCTCTGGTGGCTCCCGGCCACGCTTGGAGGCTGAGGCCCTGCAGAGCAAGTCCTCGGGGGGCAGGCGGTGCAGCGTGGGGAGGCCCTGCTGGGCTACACGCCCCTGCTGCTCACCTGGCCGCGGGTCTGCACCCAAACAGAGGATGCCATGGCCCAGTCAGGGGAGCAGACGGTAAGGCCCTGGTGTCCAGCCCACACCTGCCCTGAGAGTGACGCTCGCCTGGTTAGGCATTAACAGAGGATCAGCCTTGTGGCAGGCCCGGGGCTCAATCACAAACTGAATGGGCATGTTTATGGCCAGCAGCCTTCCAATAAATTACCTCTCCTGCCAAAAATGTGCCCTTTCCCCTTTTTCATGTCACCTTGTCACAAAGCTGAAATGACAGGTGAGCAAATAGCCAGGGTGAGGAGTGAGGAAACCCCTGCTCCTCGACAGGTCCACAAAGCCCCTCCGCCTGACCCGAGCTGCATTATCGCCTGGGAACAGTTTGCCCAGATAATGGGGAGCCACTAGGGGTGGGCTGATGTGGGGCTGAGAGCGCCCGGGGCAGGCCCAGGAGGGTGACCGGAAGGGGTGCTGGCAGGCCAAAGGAAATATGCTTTGTCTGCCTCAGCCCATGAGGTGATGGGGGCTCTGAGCCTCTCTCTCTGTGGTGTTGGGAAATCACGATGGGAGCAGCTATCTTTGTGGGACCGGACGGGCACTCTAGGGCTGATGAACATACCTGGAGTCTCGGCCTCCACAGCCACTTGGCATTTGCTGTGAACACTGAGCACAGAGAGGCAGCAGAGGCCCAAGACCATTCACACCAGCACAGACACTTAAGGCTGGTAGGCACCCTCCCACCCACCTCTGCTATCAGAATCCTGCACAGTAAGACTGAGGAAGGAGATGATTATTCCTAAAATAAGAACCCAGGAATCCATGGGCGATCCATTCTCGTGCCAATGCTCACACACAGAGACTGATACCTGTTGATACTGGTGTATCTCCTCTCCATCCATCCATTCTACTTACCCCTCTGTTCTGCTCTCTCTCTCCCCTGTTTTCCTTCTATCCTCGCTTCCACAGGCACCTATTACCTGCATGCACAGCTCTGCAAGAGCAGCAGGGAATACAAAGACAGACAATTAATTAGAGTGCCAGCTCCAGGCAGGCCCCAGCCGAACAGGGGGGAAACAGGCTTGCAGGGCTGCCCCCACCCTAAGGGTATTCTGTGGGAATTGGGGAAGGTCTCTCTAGATAGACACAGCCCACGGGAATAGGGTTGAGGGAACAAATGACATTTTTGCACCAACTAGGAAAGGGCACCCTTCTTCCAAGGAGCAGCAGGCCTGAGCCAGGAGCTAAGCTGGGGAGCAGTAGTGGAGAGGTGGCTGTGTGGGAAGGCGGGGAGTCTCCTAGGGCACAGAGAGTGAGCCGACTGCCCACTTCCCTGGAGGGGAGATGGCAGCAGCTCGGTACAGCTGAAGGTGTTGGGATTCAACCTCCTAAGTTTTTAAAAAAATTGTGATAAAATACACATAACATAAAACTTACTATTTAACTCCTTTAGTGCACAGTTTGGCGGCCTTACGCACATTTACATTGTTGTGCAATCATCACTATGGTGCCTCTGCAGAACTGCTTTCATCTTGCAGAACTGAAACTCTGCACCTACCGCACGACAATTCACCATACTCCGCCCCCACCCCAAGCTCCCGCCATTGTGCTTTCTGTGTCTGCGGACTCGACCATCCCAGGTTCCTCATGGAAGTAGGATCACGGAGTACTTGTCTTTTTGTAACTGGCTTAATTCACTTAGCAGAATGTCCCCAGATTTCATTCCTGCTGTAACACATGTCAGAATTTCCTCTGTTTTAAGGACTAATAGTCCACGGTACGTATATATCATGTTTTGTTTGTTTCTTTGTCCATCAGTGTAAGCTTGAGTTCCTTCTGCCTCTTTATTGTGACTAATGCTGCTAAGAACATGGATGTGCAAACACCCAACATCCGGACATTTAAACGATTTGGAAGCCCACAGATGAGACTTGAACGTGGACTGCCAACTGGATGCCGAAAGTGGGGGCAGAGGCTGCCAAGATCTCCGGGTGCCATGCTAGGGCTAGGTGGTGAGCCACACATAGGACGTCTGGGTGGGTATGGGACAGAAGAGTGATGTCCCACACCTCGGAGGCACGTGTGTCAGCCCCTTGCCTCAGCCCACATGCAGAAAAAGCCATAACACCATGGCGGCTTTGCCAACCCTGACACTGGCCCGGGATTCTGAAGCTGGGGACGAATTACTCATAACCGGGGCGCCCCTGTGTCTTCATTGTCCTGGGATGTCTCAGGTGACCGCTGCTGTCGCAGTGTCTGCCCTCAGTCTTTCACTGTGTCTGTCTTTGGCTCCCCTTCGCTTGGCCCCTCCGTGGGTCCCAGTCAGTGAGGTCCACATGGAATCAGAGACAAGGTTCAGAACCCATTTCTGTGTCCTGACCAGCCATGCTCTGAAATGCTGGGCATTGCGGATCAGCTGCCTTGCTTCACATGTGTGCTTTGCAATCACTGAATGTGCAAGACTGTGAGAAAGAGAGTTGCTCTATTTAAGAGATCTAGGTTGAAAATGTAATCCTAGAGAAGAAGCAGCGGCAGCAGGACATGAGCACCTTCCAGGCAAAAACCAGGCTTCATGGAGAAGCATCTTAGATGCTTCCAGCTCCACATCCTCAGTTCTGAGTGACAGATGCGCCCACCTCTGCTTCTTCTTGCCCCGGCACCCTTATCCCAGTGGCTGGAACCCCGAAACCCACTGTACCTCCCTGTCCATGGAGCCCACCCCACCTGCCCGTGGAGTCCCCTTCCTGGGCAAGTACATGATCTGATAGTGGGGGTCGGAGGGTCTCCACTTCCCAATCCTTTACTGTATTCCCTGGGCCACCATTATCAACCCTGCGTGCTTGGTGGGTGCTGGGGCAGGTGCCCTACAAGGTTAGTCAAACAGCAGTGGCCTCCAGCATCCTCAGCACAGAAAAATTGACAAATTGACATGAGCACAAGAAAACACTCTCTGCTCAGAAGTAGATGTGGAAGTATTTGTAAGGATTTTTTTCATGTTAATCAATGAGGAAAATGGTGGGGGTGGGGTAGGAGTGGGAGTCCCAAAAGGAATCCCTGGGGACACCCTGGCTAGCCTGGGGACATGTAGGAGAGGGCCTTCCCATGCAGGGGAGTTGCTCAGCCTGGGTGCTTTCACACATCTGGTCACCCTGAGGGTCCTTTTCTTTCTTACTTGGCCCCAGTTGGCGGAAGCAGGAGAGAAAAAGACCTGGACTTACTCCGGAAGTCGATTTTATTATTATTTGGTTTTGTTGCTGTTTATCATCTTGAATGCAACATACTAAGTAAAGGTATCTCTGGACAGTGTGTGAGCTTCTTGTCTATTTCTGTTGCTGCTCAAGTGTGCCCTGTACTGTTTATCTTTGACTGAGTATCTGGAGCATCATTCTTTCTTGCTTTCATTAGCATTCATTCAACAAATCTTTACCTGTAGGATGAGAGCAAATAGCTTTCTTTCTTGCTTGCTTTCTTTCTTTTGTCCTTCCTTCCTTTATTCTTTATTCTCTTCTAAGATCTCTGGGTTAAGGAACTTAACTCCTTTGACATCTATCCAGGAAAGTCAACTAAGGACATTCCCAGACACTGGAGGGATAGTTAGGACTCTGTCAACTCAGAGAGCTTCATTGATTCCCCCAGAAAATACAACAGAAGTTAAAATAAACATTTCCAAAGTTATATTTGGAAAATATAATATACTATAGTATATAGTAATAGTATATTATGATATAGTATTAAAATCTTACTCCTACTTCCCTTTTCTGAGCTCAATTATAGGATATTAGTTTACTTTGGGGCATCAAATGACTCTTTATTTCTCTCTGACTGAATTTTTATTGTCACCTTGCCCCAGCTCTTTGTCTTACTCCAGCCCGCGGTGCCCATATCGAAGCTGAGAATTTCGGGGACGGGGAGGGGGGTGCTTTGCGAAAATGGTAAGAATCCAAACACATTCTGCTAATCTCAGGGTTTGGTGAAACTCTTTGCTCAGAAACTTTATGGCCAGCAGGAATTGATGGTTTGTGTTTGCTCCTCAAATAAAGGAACCTTGGCGTAGAAAAGGGCATTTTCTGTGGAGCTGCTGACTTCTGAAATCTTGAGCCCTCTTCCTTATCAGACCCTTTTATTACAGGCTTCATAAATGTTTTATGAGGGCCTGGGGAGGCCCTGCTGACCGGGCGGTGGCAGCTGTTCCACAATGTTGACAAGATCAAAGGACAGATTTACCACCTGATAAGATGGGGCGGATAAGATAGGGCAGATCCCGAACGGACTTCTTGCCTCCATGCACAGAGGCAAACAAAAACCGAGGCTTAATCCGGTGCCTTCTCCTCCCTTGGTGGAGGCCTTCGCTTCTTGCATCATTTACAGGACCTGCCCAGCAGTTTCGGGCCCCCTAAACCAACAACTAATTCTCCTTCATGTCAACAGCCTTAGATGTTTCAAATGCAGATTTTCAAGATGTAAAAAAACTCTATAACTTCAATGCTTTTAAAGGTATAAAGATTTTAAAGATCCAAAAATATCTGGGCACTTCAATTCTTACTCTGTGTAGACAAATGATGGTAATTTTAAAGTAATGAAAAAAGAGAGAAATGAGTGCATGAAAGTAATTTATGGCCAAATAAATCATCTCTAGAACATTTATATTTTCAGGCAGAGAAATTGTATTGACTTTATTTCCAGCCATTGTTGACTTTTACTACAATTGCCTTAACAATCGTTGACAATGTTCTTTTAATTTGTCCCATTATTATCGGACGGAGGAAACTTCCTTTTATCACTAGAAAGCTTTGAAAGCTTTCTCTCTCTCTTTTTTTTTTTTTTTCTGTTTTTTTAAGAAGCGAAGGGGAAGATTCTCTGCTGAGTTAAAGGAAGTTTCACTGGCTTGCCAGAAATGCCTCAGCTTGCTGCTGCTCTCCGTACTCACCTGGCTCATGTTTTCCTTGCTCCTGCCGGTATTGCACCACTTGAAGGACCTAGACACATCTGCATATTTGGGGATTAACTTTGAAAAAGGCAGCCATGTCTGGCCTTGCTAACGCAGGTGTCCAAGTTACTCACAACAGCCTTCAGCTGCCCTCCGCATTACGTTAAGGGCTACTAAGGACTACTTCGCGAGCCACGTTGTCCTAGAAAGATCATAGAGCAGGCGCTGAGGAAAGTGAGGACAACTCTGTTTAGCTGGGCTGCATGTTTCTCATACTCAAAGCTTCCTTCTTCCCTTCCCGAGGGTCCTCCTTTGCCTGGGCTCCCTGATTTTCAGTGCTGTGTGCTATCCCGTGTCCCCCTACCCTTCCAGCCAGGCGGGCTCCTTTGTCTGCATTTTATCTGCCTTTAAGATGCATGTGTCTGGCCTCTGTGTCGCCGCTTGGCGAGTCCATTGATGGAACAGTTCCTGTGAAGGCGAGAGGGCCAGGCAAAACTCATTTATTATGCACTTCTCCCTCCCTCCAAGTTACAGGTTTGCAGAGAATGGAGCAGTAGTGGTGGCCTTTCGGACTCCGGTTGGGGATTACGCCGTGTGCTCCCCACACCGCGTGTAACTCAGGACTCTCATATATGAAATGTGGTTGTCTTCCTAGCCACCTCTTTGGCTTCACGCTCTGGCACTTGGGTCCAGGCACAGGTGCACAAATAGTGACACTCTGGGTTTAGAAACACGGCCCTTCCCGCTCTAGGCATGGGACGAAGGCCGGGGCTCTATCTTCTAACTCACATTTGGAAGACAGCAGCGCGCCTCTGCTCTGAAAATGCTTCCCAAGGCTGGGACAGTGTTGTCCAAGGGCAGAAGGACCAGGGCCGGATGGAAGTGGGCCTGGAGCGCTTTACAGAGGAAAAGACACCTGGAAAACATTTAGGAAAAAAAGGAAAAGGTGTTTTGTAAAGACTCATTGAAGTGACGGATGGGTGGTGGGGGGAGAGTCAGTTCATAATCACAGGACGGCCTCTTCCCAAGTCCCCTGTTTAAAATTAACCCCCCAAATATTCTCCCTGGAGCCCAGCTCCTCTGCTCTAGTTCACGTAACAAAAGGAAACCAAAGCAGCTTTGCCTATGTGTGTATACCTCATCTCTCTGCCGACATGGGCAAGGCATGTAAAGACAGTATATATCTGTTTAAAATGCACATTCCAGACCCAAAGCAAGCTTCAGCAGGCTGGAAACCTGCATTTCAACTCAGTACGCCCCCACACCACCACCACACACCTTTGTTTTGAAACAGGACGCTGGCTTGTATCTTGGAAATGCTAACCTGGTGGAATGAATAACCACAGCTGGAGGTAGCAGAGACACTTTCTAGCCTCCTGTCTGCCTGCAGTCTGCAACATGACCTTGAACAAATCACCTCAACTTAATGAATTATAAAATGTTCAAGGCACAGCCCCATCCTTCCAACCCCAACACCAGTTTCAAAGTGCAAGCCGTCTGGCTTGGCATCTCATTGTTTTGCTCAGTTCAGAGTTGGGGCACACCGGATCCCTGAGAAGGGATTGTATTTCAGGGTGGCAAAAGAATGGCTCAAATTCTCCCTGATGGTGCCACATGCCAATCTGACCTTGGATTCCTGCAACCCACAAAGCCAGCTGGATAAGCTGACCACATTTACATTTTCCAGGCCTTATAACCCTCATCCCCACAGCGTCACGAGCAACATCATTTGGTAGTTGAGGTCATGGGTACTTGAATTAAGTGTCTGTCATTTACCAGCTATGTGACCTCAAGGAAGTACCTTAGTCTCTTCTAGCCTCAGTTTCTGCATCTTAAGATGGGATAATAATAAAACGATGATGATGATGATGATGATGATGATGATGACGATGATGATGACACCTCTCTTGTTGATTTGAAGGTCAATGATTTGAAGGAGTTAATATATATAAAATGCTTAACTATGTGCCTGGTACATAGTGAATAATTGTTAGGTGTAGCTATTATTGATGTCATTGTCATAGCACATTGCAGGTTATAATGAGCTTCCGTAAATACTACCTGTTCCTGTGATTTTTCTCAAAGACTTTAGAGGAAGGAGGGGGCAAGTAATTCCACTGTGCAAATAAAAAAGTCGCGACTCAGAGGAATTGTTGAGGGTCACAGAGCGAATTTCTTGAATACTTTGAGCTCCAAGATCAGGCTGTTTCTAATTCACAAGGGTCATATCTTATTTGTAGTTGGTAGAGTCTCCTGTGTTGAAAGGATGTGGGTTCTTTTTTTTTTTTTTTAATGGTTCTGGGGATTGAACTCAGGACCTTCTGCTTGCAAGGGAAGCACTATAACCACTGAGCTAAATCCCCAGGCCCAGAATGTGGGTTCGTGGCCATAAAGGTGTTTTGTCCCACAGCAGTACCGGGAGCTGTCATCATCCTGGCTACCCCGGTTCCCCGTCTGTACACAGGGGGACTGCTGTGTGTGCTTGGGGTGGGATGCGTGCAACTCGTTCTTTCCCATCACTGCCTCCGTAGCCCGGGCCACCATCCTCTGTTGGCATTGTGGTGCTGGCACTTGACAAGTAGAGCTGAGGTGCGGTGCCAGGTCAGGGCTTAGGAGCATAAACTCCAGAGCAGCCTCTCTGCAGTGAGAAGCCCAGCGTCTCTGAAGAGCATGGCTCTTCCCAGCCCTGGGGAGGCCAGAGTGCACTTGGCCCTGGGGATGCCTAAAAGTGCTCTCGAGAGGGTTGTGAGTGGGGACTGAGTTCTAACCCAGGCAGGCAAGGCCACAGAGCTCCATCCCCCTCAAGAAAGGGAGCCCGTTTTGGGCTTGAGACCGCCCAGCTGGAGCACCGAGGTCCTGGAGGCTCCGCTGTCTCCTAGGAGTCTCCAAGTGAAATCAGGTGCCCCGAGGAGGTCCTAGGACCTGAAAGGGGGCCAGCTACTTTTTCTGCTGGAGCCGACAAATTTCTTAATGCCAGCCCCCCAGTTCCCGGGGAATCTCTGAAAACAGTACCAGCTGCACCCCGTGGCCTTAGCGCTTAACCAGTTCAAGTCAGGAAACTACAGATTTCGATTTTGTGTTCTAGACAGAGAAGAACTTACACTGATCACCACTCCAAGGGCACTGGGGAAAATTGGTAGGCCGGACAGCAAAAGGTCGGTGGATTTAAAAGGAACAGAGCTCCTTGTATGAGGGCACCGGTTTCTCTCAGCAAAGTGGAGCTCAGAAACACACGGGTCTTGAGATCCTTTCCACGGGGCCACACGCTGAGCAGAGACATTGCGGGAGGCAGTTTCCAGGAACTCGTGGTCCCTGAGTCCCTGGAATCTTCTGAAGAGTCTTCCCACTCTTCTGAAACAACAGAGTTTCCTTCAAAGACCCTGGAACGTGGCTTACCCAGATAGGAGGAAGGAAGCTGGTCATCTGGGCAACACATGGTGCGGGCAGCTGGGTGCCCGCCGAAGGTCCCCAGTCCAGGGGAAGCAGGCCCTTGGAGTGGTGATCGGTAGCTGTGGCTGCAGGTCGACAGAGCAACTGCAAGCCAGTCCCCACACACCAGCTTCTTACGGTCCAGGCCATGGAGGCTGGGCTTGGGCTTGGGGCTAGGAGGCGGGGGTGTTGAAGAAAGCCACTTTTATTATCAGGGAAATTATTTCCGAAACATTATCACCTCAGATTATTGGCCACAAATTTTCATCCGAAATCAGAGTAATAGGTTTTTTACAGTGCAGTAAAAAGCATATTAGCTGGTCCCGGGGTTGTCTTACCTCTCATTCACTCCACTGTTTTATCAATATTGCCATAATTTGACACTTGTGAGTAGAGGAAGATTGTAAAGTGTCCATAGATCCTATAAATCGTACTAAATGGAGATTAGTATTACTCCTAAGTTTAAACCCTAGTAAAAGATAATTAAGTTGATGTGCATGGCTGTAAATCTCCCTTTTATCAAGTGCTTGCTCTCCGGGCGAGCAGTCTCCAGTCGTATTATTTTACAGTGTCATTAATGTTCTGGCAGGATCAGCATCTTGAAGGGATGTTGTTCCTGTGGGTGAGGAGACGACAAGATGTGCCACTTGCTCACAAGAGTCCATGCAGGCCCTCGCCTCCCTTCCGTCTTCCATGATGCCAGCGTGCGTGGAGGGATGGCCTGGTGCCCAGAAGCAGATGCAGGCAGCCCAAGGGTGCCCCCCAGTCCACTGCCATTTCACCCCCACTTCCTTAAGGAAGGCCCTGGGTGCCCGAAGGCCATTTCTGGTGCTCCTGAGGCAACCATTTCCTTCGTGCCCCCACAGGACCTCTGCTTTCTGCTGAGACAGTCTTCCTGTGGTCCAATAATGTTGCTTCTGGGGAAAATAAAACTGGCAGGCCACCATTCAACCCAAGTGGCTGAAATGTAAACGTTCTTAAAAGGCAGCCACAGCTGGTGCTCAAGGAAGCGGGAGGCCCCAGGATGGCAGGCTCCGTCTGAGTGGCCTAGGCTTACTTAGCAAGGGGGCTACCTTCCTCTACAGGCCAGTAGGTCCTTTTCTGCCTTTGCCAAATGCTCATGCCGGGGCTGAGCAGAGTGTCTTGGCACCGGGGCAGTGCAGTCGTTGGGGTTCTTGCCCTCCGAGAAGCGTCTCTGGGGCTGCCTTGCTAAGGAAACACTGATGTGGGGCCTCCATCGCCACCCACTCACGTGTCCACCTTAGCCAGGGAGGGCTGTCTCTGGGCCTAGGACTGACTTCCGGTCAGGTGCACAGCTTGCAAATGTCCAGAGTCGGCTCATCTTCCCTCTGGCCCCTTTTCTCTAGGACCACCAAAAGAAGTGCTGTCTAACAGTACTGGCAACCAGACACACGGCCAGAGGGCAGACGGGGAGAAGGGGGGTTTGGGGTGGGGGTTGCTGCGTCTCTCTTTATCCTGGCCTAGCTTGGGCCTGGTTTGCCACCTGTCTTTGGAGCTCCAATTGCCCCCGGAGAAAGATGGTCTCCTCTTTAGACACTGAGTTTTCCGGGGTCCCTCAGAAGTTCAATCTGGCCTCATGGTATTTATTTAGAAGTCTTCAAATCCCAAATTGACCGGTACTGCACTGTTTGTGTAACAGATGGCCCTGGGGCCCATGCTTTCCCCAGACCTGCTCCCACCCTTGACTGTGACCTTGAACTGGGCCTGAAGGTTACTGGGTTCAGTGCCTGCGGCTGGCCTGGTCGATGAGGCCAAGTTCTGAGCCACTTGGGTGAGTCGTGCTCTTTGGCTGGCCTTGACTAGAAACTGAAACACGGGAACAAGGAAATAGTGCTACGGAGGTGTCGTGTAGCAGAGACAGGATTTGGCTCCAGCAGATAAACACACATCCATTTTTTTCTTTTTATTGCTTGAAGCTGCGTGATATGTGCCGTGGTTGGAATTAGCAGGCTGAAAGTTCAAGTGATAAGCAGCTTCATAGGGCGTGAGGCTCCGCAGGGCTGGCGTGGGGGCTTGTTGGACAGCCCGGGACCGGTTCATCGCCTTTGAACCTTCGGACTGCCTGGCAGGTGCAGGCCCACTCACCTAGCCATCTCGCCACCCTCAGCAGCAGAAGTGTGAGCAGAGGAGACACCCGCCCGCCAGTGCTGGGGCTGCATCTCAGCGCTTGAGGGTGGTTTGCTCCTGATTCAAGCCAGGCTGGGTCACCAGAGAGGACTGTAGCCAATATTAAATCCCCTCTGTGTGTCTTCAGGCTCAGGAGCCTTTCAACGGCCCCAGGCCTGCCCGCAGGACCCCAAAACGAGTTAACAGCAGCCCTGAGAAACATGTATCTCTTTATGGGGTTATGGGAGAAGAGCGGCCTCAGTCAAGACCACGTCTTTGGGAGCTTGTTAAAGCTTCAAGCCTTAGCTGCTCCCCAGGATGCTGAGTAGGGGGAACCAACAGGGAAGTTCATATGCTCATCTTGGGAGCCGCCTGCCCAGGCCCTGAGACCTGGCTGTAGTCCCACCAGTGAAAAATCCCACTTTCTCTGGTTCAGAATCTGCTCACTCTGACTTCCTTCCAAGCACTCTCTGGGCTCCAGGACACCAATAGGAGTGAATCCGAGGCCTGGCCCTTCTGGGGCTCTCGGGAAATGCAGGAGACAAAGTGGGCCTGGTGTGCAGTGCAATGACCCAGGCCGCCAGGGGTCCTCTTGTGGCCAGACAGGGCCCCCCACGCAGCCACGTTTCTTCTGATCGGTTGTGGAGTGTGTACATATGCGTGTGTACGTGTGGTGCGTGTGTGCCTGTGCAGGGCGGGGCGAGTTGTCACATACTCCCAGGCCCATCGGCGGTTCCAGATCTTGTGTTGCGGCTGCCCTCCAGGTCACTCATCTCGGAAATCCCTCACTTTGGAAAATTCTGCCCATTCAAGATTTTACATCTGATGAGAGATGTTTTTCTCTCCCAGGATACCTTTTAATGGAGTGACTATATGAGACATTTGATATTATGTTCCTTAAAAGTGTCACCTTTACTTCCTTTCCAGAAAGAAAGAAGAAAGGAAAATAAGGAGGGAAAAAAAAAGGAAAATAACAACAACAAACAAAAATCTCTGGTGGTGTAGCCCAAGTTAAACCCTAAAAAGATGAGGCTGAGGCAGACCATAAAATGTTCTCCGTTGCTTGAGCTAATAAACCCAACTATCTTGAAGAGCAAACACCATATTGTTTTGCCAACTATTAGATTTTTACTACTCGCCAATAAACTGAGCACTTTATTCCTTTCAAATAATATTCTACTCATTGTTTCCTAAAGATTAGCAATTGAAAGAGATGTCAACAGTTTTCACTCTTTAAATTAAGTATAATAGGCTTTTATAGCACAGTATAAAGATACCAAGGAGAAAAGCTGCAATCACAAGCGTTCAATTTTTCTTTTATCTGTTCCTACAGCCCCAATCTGACACTTACGCGCAGAGGGAGCTTGTAAACGGGGACCCCATAAAGCGGGCAACACCTAGATTAGTGTGACAGCTCATTTTAGGCACAGTAAAGTGATCATTTAATTAACTAATGGGGTTGTAAGCAGGAAGGTTTATCTAATTAGCGCTCTTCACCCGGCCTCCGGTAATTCCGACAGTAATTCCGACGGGCAGTTGACATATTAGCCGCAGCCAGACAGGAGCAGACCACTGGCTCCTCCTGTGTTGGGGTCTCTCCGCTTCCCACAGCCACGCGGGGGTTATCAGCGCTCTTTCCGAGCGGCTTCACGGGTGCCACACACGCTCCCTCTTTGGGGGTTTGATATATTGTCCACATATGTCCTAAGAAGGCAGACACTGATGCCGCTGTGAGTGTGTGCACACGTGTGTGTGATAGTGGATAGTGGATGTGGGAGGGAACTCTGCCTGAGGGCTTCACTCACCCGCTTTCCCTGTCCCCTCTCTGGCCAGGCCCACCTCCTACAGGGAGGGTGCTCGGAATGAAGCAGCTGCGGATTCCAGGGGCCTCCGCAAGGGAAATCCTCCCAGAGAAATGTCCTCCTGTCCCCCGGCTCGCCCCTCTTCTTCAGGGACTTGGGAGACAGACTCAAGCTTCCCAGCAAGGGCGGGGACAGAGGACCAGGGAGGCGGGGTCGTGTGGGCCAGCGGGCCTTTGCACCCCCCTCCCTGTGGTCCCCTTCCAAGCTTTTCCTTCTCTGCTGGATTCTGGAATGACCATCACCCCTGAAGCCTTTTCTGGTTTGCTCACAAAAACTTTTTTCGAATTTGGAAAACTAGTTTTTTTAAAAATGGTGATAAAATACACATAACCTAATATTTGCCATTTTAACCGCTTTTACACATACAGTTCAGCAGCGTTAAGTACATTCACATTATTGTGCAATCATCACCACCATCCTTCTCTAGAGTTCATCTCGTAAACCTGAAACTCTGCCTATTCCCGTTAAACATTAACTGCCCATCCCCCAGCTCCTGGTAACTACCCCCCTCCTTGCTGTCTGTGTAAGTCTGACCTCATGTAAGTGGAATCATAAAGTCACGTTCCTGCTGTATCTGGCTTATTTCACTTAGCACAATGTCTTTGAGGCCCCTCTATGCTGTAGCATGCATCAGAATTTCCTTTAAAGGCTCAACCATATTCCATTGTACTGCATTTTTTATACATTTATCTATTGATAGGGACTTGTATACAATTCTATCTTTGGCTACAGTAAATGATTCTGTTAAGAACATGGGTATACAACTAAGTAATTCCTCTTTATCTGCCAGGGATAGGTTCCAAGACCCCCGAAAGCCTGAAACTACAGATGGTACCAAACCCTATATAGTACTTGAATACAAGCACTGTGATGCTGCAGCAGTCGACCTGCTAACAGAATGACTAACAGGCAGGTAGTTTATACGGTGTGGATACACTAAACTAAGAGATGTTTCAACATTCTGGGCAGAATGGAGCAGAGCAGCGAGAGTCATTGTGCTACTAGGAATGGCACACAATTTAAAACTTATGAATTGCTGATTTCCAGAAGTTTTTGTTCCACATTTTCGGACCACGGTTGACCACAGGTAAACTGAAACTGTGCAAAAAGAAACCCCGTGTAAGTGGGGACAATTGTATGTGTTTGAGTCCTTGCTTCCTTTTCTGGATACATGCTCAGAAGTGGCATTGATGGATCATATGGTAATTCTATGTTTCTGAGGACAGCTATATTGTTAACCCTAGTGGCCACACCATTTTACAACCCTACCAGCAATACGCAAAGGTTTTTGGGTTTTGTTTTAAATAATTGCCATTCCAATGGCTGCGAAGTGGCTTCTCACTGCGGTTTGGATTTGCACTGGTAATTGGGTGACTAGAAGTTCTCCAGGAGGTGCCAGGGAGCACTGGGCTGAGAACCACTTGAACTCATGGCTATCATTTACTGAGCACGGATTATGTGTCGGGTGCTGCTCTAACATCCAATCTCTGTTTGCTCGGTTGTTCCTCCTGATAACTCAGTGAGAAGTAGGAATCCTTTCTTACAGATGAGAAAATTAAGCACACCGACCTGAAGTTCTCTCAGCTCACTGTTGGTGGGCCAAGACTCAATTGCAGAGGGTCCCCTAGCCCCTACACCTCCCCCCCAAAGCCTCTTACTTGTGGGTCCTCACTTCAGCAGGCGAAAGTGCTAAAGGACATTAAAGGGACAGCAAATCACCTTGGGTCCACATAGCCTGGAAATAACAACAAAATTCAATCTTTACTTTCAGTCTGGAAAGGAATATTTCTTTCACACCACATTTTCAGGAAGAAGAATAAATAAAGAAGGGTTGCTTAATTCTAGATAATCATAGATATTTCCCTTTTAACTAATAGATTATTTTGTAATCACTTATTCAAATACGGAATTGAAGCCTGTATTATCTCAGGAGGCGGGAACAGCCTAGGACAGGGCCCTGTGTTACAATTTGAGTGGGACAACACTGCCATCTAGTGGGAAATGGGAACATGACAGTTCACACTGGTAGGAATTCATCCTAAAATTGGAGTAAGACTTTCTATGCACTGGATTTAGATGCATTTCTGGTCAAGGGCAGCTAAAGAGGCATGCTCTATTTAAAGCATTCCATTCTGCTTGGGGACAAAGTCAGAGTCACGTTCTTGGAGTGACAAAGGCCACTACATTGATGGGAAGGTAGTATCTGAAACCCAAACACAATGAGGAAATATGTATGAACTTGGAATAAGCAGCTTAGTTGTCTTTAATTTGAGAAAGTCTCTATTGGGCAGGGCTCTTTCCTTCTCTCCCTTTCTCTTTTCCCCTCCCCTCCTCATCCCTCCCCTCTCCTTCCCTTCTTCTCCATCCTTGCCTCACTCTCCCCCCTTTCTTCCATCCTTCTCTTCATCCTTCTTCCTAACTGCTTTATTGAGATATAATTTACCTGCCATGGAACCACCCATTTAAAGCGTATAATTGAGTGGGGATGAGTTAGTGTAGCAACAGAGGCGTGCGGCCATCATCACCATCCATTTTAGAACATTCTCAGCATCCCCCATAGAAATGTTAGCCACCACCTCTCAACCCTTGCATCTCTCCCAGGCCCTGCCAACCACTCACCTATTCTTGTCTCCACGGACCTGCCTACTCTGGACATTTCATTCAAAGGTGGGCCCTCATCTATCTGCTCACGGCTGCACACGCCAGCACCCCAAATGGTGACTGCAGCCCTGGAGGCCTCGTGTCTACCCACGAACGGAAGGAAAGCACACTGTGGGCATATGAGGGAGTGTGCTCTGGAGGTTGCGGTTGGTAGTAGGGAGAAGGGGAGCAAAACTGGAAGTGGAGTCAGAGGGAAGCGTGGTGAGAGAGAGGAAGAGAAAGGAAGAGAAAGGAAGAGAAGGGCCGTGCTGGTCTCGGCTCTCACGCTGTGCTCTGCGCGTGCGGTGTGTGGAGTTAAGGATGCCCAGTGTTATTTTCTTAGATTACTGAACGTAAGAAACACAGCAGGGAGTGACAGACAAAAAGAAGAGCAAACATACACATCTTTAAAAAAGAAAGAAACAAAACACGTAGGACCGCAACGTCTCCATGTTGGCTCCTAAAAAGCGAAGAGCCCAGAGCTTAGATTCTCCAAGGCGGCCGCGCCAGGGTGACCTGACCAGGCGGCCAGGGTTTCCCCCAGCTTTTCCTGCCGCCCTCCCCATCTCCCTGCCTTTTCCCCACGCTGGCTGGCAGGAAGATGACCCCAGTATCTTTCTCTCCCCAGTGAGGAGCACAGCCCGGGATCCTTGCTTTTGACTCCGATTCCTCAGAGCCTTCCAAGAGTGCATTACTGCAGAGAGTAGAAGTAGCACAGACCGTGGGCAGGCTGTGAGCGTGCGTAGCTGTCTGCCCACAGTGTACACAAAAGCGTCTCATTCTCTTTCCTGCTGGAGACTGAAAAGAATGTATTTTCTGGACCGAAAGCCACCTGCCAATTTCCCATCTGTGCTGGTCGTTCCAGTGAAGCTATTTCATCTAGTACCTCAGCTGCACCAGAACCTAGAATGGGGTTAAATCTACTCAAGCCCCGAATGATCCTTCGGGTTTGTATGGGGGCCTGGACTAGTGAGTGAAATGGGGTGCTGGCGCCTGGAGGCCGGGTCCACGCAGTCGAGGGATGAGATGCTCTGGACACTGGCAAAGTGTGCGCATTAGTTTTCTATTGCTGTTGTGTCATATTACCGTTAACTAAGCAGCTTAAAAGCACAAGAACTTATTGTCTCAGGGTTTCTGTGGGGCAGAATTCCAGGTAGGGCAGGGCCCAGGGGGTGCTGCACTTAGTCTCAGAAGGCAGAGATCAGGCTTTCAGAGGAGGGCTGGCTTCTCTCCTGGAGGCTGTGGGAATGAGTCCGGGTGACCTGGGTAAGCTGCCTCCCAGGTCCCGCAAACACTGTGCAAACAGGACCTGTGCAGTTGTGTCAGCCCTGGACAGCTTTCTTGAGCCTTGGGGGACTGGATCACGATGATCCCAGCTCTTTTGCCCCTGGCTGCCTGTCTCTAAGTGATCAATCCATCTTACTTAACTTGCTGTGCGTGTGGGTGTTTTGTGTTGCTGGACTCAGATAAGTTGGTGACGAGTGCACAGCAAACCTTCTTCACAAGTGGTGTTGCAGATCACAAAGAAATGTCCTCCAGGCAGCGGCTAAGGGCTTGGGATCCTTTCATCTAGTGTTGCCTCCGTCCTCCGTGCACAGTTTTAACACTCTTCTGTATCACCTGATGGAAGGGCAGAGGGCACAGAGACCCAAGCATGGGACAGCGGTATCATACCTGTGTGGCTGTGTCATTTCTGCTCACAGTTCATTGGCTGACCTAGTCATGTGACCACACCTAGCCAGAAAGGGTGGCTGGGAACAGGATGTAGTTCTGTGAACAAGGAGAAGGAATGGATTTGATGGACAGCTAGTGACAATTCCTGCCTGGGGATGATATGGTACAGTGGAGCAAACAAACCCCGTCGATGACTCTTGTTATACACAGAACAAGTTAGCTCTTGTTCATTAAAGTGACTGTATGTCAGATCAGAACAGGAAATGTGCATGGCAAGAGGATGGCACCTGTGGGTGACCCATCAGCTCTCAACATTATAGGCAGAAGCTGCGGCAGTGGCATAAAGCAAGAGCTGTGTTCTACATTATAAGACGCCGCAGTGGAACAGCTTGAAGTCCAATCAGCATCATCCCCTCAAAGAGCAGGAATCCAGCAGGTCAGCAGGCAGGGCTGCTGTGCATGCGAGGGGCTGATTGTATTGGGGCCAGTTTGAAGAAAGGGTCATCCGAGTGGCCTGTGTGACACTGCAGGTCCCAGGCCCACAGATACCCTTGGGCATTTTCTTGGACTTGTCGCCGGGGTGGGGAGAGCCTGGGAGGGGCTTTGCCTAGATCAGGCCTAGCAGGGTCCCAGGAGGCAGGTGGGAGCAGCCTGGGTTGCTAAGCCGTGGCCCCTCCTGGAGGTGTGCAGAAATGGCTGTGACAGGAATCCTCCCATCCTGCACACCCATGCACACTCCTGCATATAGGTCCTGTAGCCCTCTCTCACATGCACAGCCTCCAGCCTCGGCCCCAGTCCATCTCTGCCTCTGTTGACCAGATGGGAGGCCAGGGTCTTGGTCTCATGCTCAGAGTCCAACACTGCAGTGGGGGACGGGCAGATCGGCCTGGATGCCCGCTCCAGCCTGATGCACAAAGTTGCCACCCTTTCAGCTCTGGTCCCACCCGCTTCTTCTCAAACAGCAGTGCCCTGACCCGGGCCCTCACTGCAGGACTGCTCTCCCTCTGCGTCTGCTCCCGCCCCGACTCTGTTGCCTCCCGTGGATTCTAGGGAAATGCCTGGCCCACTCTGTAATGTGAGGCCCCAGAGAGCAACAGGTCAAGCGAGTCTGTGATCCCTGCTGATCACCTGTCATCACCCCACAGCAGCCACACATTCTTAGGACTTTTGGGTACAAAGTCCTCCGGTGGCCAGTGGCTGCCTGGGCTTTGTTTTCAATGTGATGCCCAATTTGATCAGTTTTTGTATCTGATCTGAGTTCTGAGTTCTGATCTGAAATAGTCTGAGTTCATGGGGGTGCTGGGCCGGACGGTCTCAGCAGCAGGCACTATTTCTCCCCATTTTGGAGGCTGAGAAAACCAACACCTAGCGGCTTGTACTCAGTGTCCAGGGAGGGCTGCTTCCTGGCTTAGAGATGGCACTTTCTTACCGTGTCCTCACGTGGAGAAGATCAAGGGAGCTCTTTGGGATGGATGCCCTTTTTAAATTTTTTTTTATTTTTGGTATTTTGAGACAGGTTCTCACTATTGCAGTTCAGGATTCCTTGAACTCACTATGCAGTCCAGGCTGGCCTTGAACTCACAGCGATCCTCCTGCCTCAGCCTCCCAAGTGCTGGGATTGAAGGTGTGTGTCACATGCCAGGCTTGGGATCCCTTTTAGAAGGACACAATTTTCTCTGTCACTTGCCTCTTCCATAATACTTTGTCTTGCCACAGTCCTCAAGGCAACAGTGCCAAGGGACCCTGGACTGAAACCTCTTAAAGTTTGTATTGCTCAGACATTTTGTTACAGCAATAGAAAGCTGACTAATATTGACACTAATCTCCTTACAGGGGGCCCCACCCTCATAATTGAATTACCTCCCCAAAGCCTTACCTCTCCATAACCATCATGCTGGGGATTAGGTCTCAACCCGTGAATTTTGGGAGCAAAGGGAGACATAAACATTCAGTCTCTAATGGAAGGGGATATGTTATAATTTTGGGTCCCTTTAGGTACCAAGGCTTGATTTCACGAGCCAATAGTAACTACAATAGCTCTCATGTGCTGTGTCTGTATTAGCACACTCATTCCTGGGCTCTAGAACAACCCTCACAGTGGATTCTAGGCCCTTCTCTTTTATATAAGAGGCGTCTGGGGCCTGCAGGGAAGTGACATCGACCCTGGTCTGAGATGGACTTCTGCTTCCATCTGCTGCTGGAGGTGCCGGGCTTGCTCTTGCCACTCCAGCCTGCCGGGGTTGGGCTCCCTTCCCCCAGCACCCGGTCTAGGTTGTGCTTGCCTGGATCTCAGGGCTCTCTCGGCTCTCAGGAGGGCTGGCAGTGCACATCTTGCCTTGTCTCTGCATCACTAACCCTCACCAGCCAGTAGCTTTGCCCTTTCGTCCCTTGTTACCTAAGCAAAATATTTTTCTACTTATAACAGATGTCCTATATTGCCAGCCGAATTTGCTGTTAAAAATGTGACAAATCTCCATCACTCAATTGTTTTTATTTTTTCTTTTTTACATTTCGGGTGCTTCTGTAACCACAACTATGGTCTCCACCATTGTCATGGTCCTTCTTTCCTCCCCACGGCTGCCACTTTGTCCCCTGTCCCTCCCCAAGTGTTTCCACTTGCCGTCCCACACACTGCCACACACGAGGAACACTCCCCCTCTCTGCCGAGTCCAGCAACCTTCCATTCTGTCTTCTGGAAGGAGTGGCAGGGCATGGAGTGATGGCCCCCCAAGGGCCAGCAATGTTGTCTGGAATAATTCCCAGGATGCTGAGCCCCCAGGAACTCAGCAGTACTTCACCCTTACTGTCTTTTAAAGCACATTCCAGTGGTCCCTCTGGGCAGATGTTGGCTAAGGGAGCCACCTCTGGGTCAGATGTAAATTCGTGCCAGGGGCCTGGCTTGGAGTGTGGCGCGTGTCACAGGTCAGTCCTGTGTTCCTCATCAGCTGGGCTTTTGTGCAGTGCACAGATCACACGGCTAGATATGTCAGCTGCCCCAACCCCCTGACCTGAAAGAATACTTGACCTTTCTATTTTCTGGCAGTCATTGCCTGGTTTGAGGACCTCCAGGACCCATGATGGGATGGTAGCTCCTGGTACTGAGGCCACAGTGTACAAGAGTCTGATTTACACTTGCTTCAGCTCAGTTCTCGTGGGCACTCCGGTGATGGCCACTGTCCCCTCCAGCCTCACCCCTCTTGTCATACCTGCTGAGACCAGGTCCCTGTAACTTCTCTTTGGCACCTATCTGAGCTGCATTCTGTCTTTAAGGACAGGGGGAGGGTGGCTTTCTGCATGAATGCATTTTGTGCTCAAACTTGAAACATCTATTTTGCACCAGCCTGCAGAGCCTTTGTTTATAGCACCACTACTACCCAATGCTCCAAGAATTCCAGAGTTTCACCTGGGGTAATGTGCTAAATTCTCTCTCTGTCCTTTGAAGGAGGTATTGTCAACCCCTGTTTATACACAAGCAGGTGAAGTTCAGAAAACCTTAGTAGCTTGCTCCAGGCTGCAGGGCAAGAATCTAACCCCTGAAATCCTAATATCAAAGACCAGCCCCCAACTGCTACCTGTCTGCAAGTCATCATGAGGTCCTGACCCTGAGGCTTTCTGGATGGATGGCTTCTTGCCTTAGGGATTATTTGAGTAGGAAGTCTGAAATGCAGGAGGAGAAACGTCAGCCTTAACTATTCCCTCATTTCCGTGACTTAGGTGCTAACTGTGCCATCTAAAAGTAGGTGACTTTGGAAAGGTTATTTAACTTCTCCCTGCCTCAGTGTGTTTGCATGTAAAGTGGGTTGAATAACGTTGTGAGGAGGCAATATAAAATGTGTGGCAAGGACAGAATAGAAATCACAGCATAGAATAACGGCGCTGCCCTTACTATTTTATTAGCATAACCCCTCCCTGTGTGTGGGGATGATGAATCTGCCCATCTCTGTCTGATAGAGTCAGTGCCTTGAATTAATGGTAAAGATTTCAGAAAGGGATGAGCGGATCCCATTGCTAAAGAGTTCAATTCCATCAGAAACCTTTGTCCATCCCGGAATGGCTCTTGCCCAGGCGGCCACACTGTGGCCTCTCTCCTCAAGCCCTTGCTGCTCTAGATTCTTTACACAGTGATGATCAGAAAGAGATTGGGTGGCTGCCAGTAGTTCTTGGGACAGAGGACCCACGAAACTTCATCTCCAGCTCTGGAAGACGATATCCACGAATATTCCCTTACATAGGTCCATTTTCAATCCTTAACGGAATAGAAAACTGTTACCACATATTACCACTAGAGGGCACCAAAACCCACCTCCCAATGATGCGGACTCCCGGCCGGGAAACCGCCTTTCAAGCTCTTTCAGGACCTGGGAGGGCAGACGTACACTCCGGGATACGCCCTTCCATCCTGACCCACTAGTGTACCTTTTAAATGCCTGTAATAGTGTGATTTTATTCTCATCCTTTAATTGTTAATACACTTGCTGTATTCTGACCTTCGGTGAAAGAACTGTGGGTGTGTGGAGAAACAATGATTAATGACTAACAATTAGTGACTACACGGGGCGTGCAGGGACAAGCGGCTTCAACGCGCCACCGCGAGTGCTCACGGCCTGGGAGGGGACACGCTACACGCCACTGTTTTGTTGTCCTTGTTCTTAAATTTCTTTCATAAAGAAAAACCGTATAAAGGCACAAGGAAGTGGAAAGACTAGAGAGAGTGAAACGGATACTCTTACAGCAACAGCCCTGGCTTTTTGCCGGATTTGCTTCTTCTACCTGTTTTTGGCTGAAGTGAAGTCTTGTCACCACGCAATAGGAGTCTTAGAAAATGACATCTGCCACTTAAGCATAAGGCCGTATTGTAACGAGTGAAATTAACCATGATTCTCTAGTATCAGCAGATGCCCAATACATAAATCCTGCAGGAGATGTCTTTAAAAATGGCATTTCCATGCAATCACAATGTCATTATCATAATGAGCAAAATTAACTGTGATTCTCTAATATCATCCAATACCTAATGCATATTCATATTTCCAAGTTCTCCTCAAAATACCTTTTACATTGGTTTCTTCTAGCC
>PVJO010016392.1:0-42108 GCA_004026905.1 Hystrix cristata
TCTTTTATGATTCTAAACTTCAAGGAATGGGGAAAGCTTTAATTTTAAAATCTATGGGGGATGGCTGGAGGCATAGGAGAGAAATACCCGATATTTATCTTATTTGTAGAAAGTTTAATTTTCGTATTCTCTAGGAAAGCAATGAATGAAGTTAATCTAATCTAATTATTGAAACCCCCTTTCGGGCAGCGCGTCTTGCATTTAATTTGGCCAGTGAGAAGGCTCTGGCCGCGGCTGGGCATCTGTGGCTGCCGCTGACCTTGCGGGTGCGGAAGGAAAAGAAGATGGATTAAAATGTGTGTGTGGGGGGGACGGGGGAGAGGGGGGAGAACCAAGATGTATCATGTATAGGTACAGAATAAATGTAATGAATGTGACCATTGTATGTAGAATGTACCAATACATGTTCTTGGTTTAAAAAAAAAAAAGACAGAAAAAAAAAATGTGTGTATGCTGAGCTCAGCGGGGCCAGCCGTCCAAGTCCCCGCCCCCGTCTGCTCCCCCACGAAGCAGCCTGGCCACTTCCACGCGGGTCCTGTCTGTGCTTTACAAACCTCTGCGGTGGGGGAGGCTGAAAGTGCAGCGTGGAGGGAGACTAGAACGTGGAAACGCCCTCTGCCCTCTGAGACACCCTCTCTCTTCGCTGGGCGCCTTGTCTTGAGGAAGGAAAAGTGAAAAGTAGATTTTTCCAAAGAACATGAAGGATGCTCGAAGGTTATTTTCTCCCTTGTCATAACTAATGATGTCTCGGGATGCTGCTCTGAAGCCATCCTTATGCCTCGGGCAGCAAGGGCTGTGAAGAGAAGGGGCGCTCGCTCCACGCCCTGCAACCCCATGCGTGCGCCAATCTGCGGCCGGCTGGCATGATGTGCCATGTGGCAGAGCAGCTACGAGAGAAGACGACTCGGGGCTGCCCATTCTGGGAGTTCCCAGCATCCTGACCTCACAGCATGGCCCCTGCACGCCCAGGAGTCCTCCCACCCCGGCACTGAGTTAAGGACACACTCTGAGTTATTGTCCCAAAGCCAAGGACTTTCTAAGTCTTCCAGAAAGTCCAGGACCGATGGGAGTTGAGGCTAACGCTAAATATTTTTCTAAGAAACGTGCAATTCAAGACACAGCCACCCCAAAGCTAAAGCAGACCTACCTCTTCCTTTATACTCTCTACCAAAAACAGCACTCATCTATCATCGGTGTGCACATTTTGTGAGAAACACTCTCCAGTTTCTGTGCTGTGTTCATCTTTCACTCTGAGTTGAAATGAATCATTTAATCTGGCATCTATTCTCCCATCTGCCTTCCCAGCTGCTCTTCCCTCTCTGGTGCAATCTGGAGTTTTCTCAGCACCCAGGAGGGTGTGATGGGGATTCCGTTCTAGGGATTGACCCCAGGGCCTTGGTACTGAGAATTCCTTCTTCATTTTTAAAAATTTATATCGAGACAGGGTCTTGTGAAGTCACCAAGTTGCCCAGGCTGGGCTCAAACTTGTGGTCCTCCAGTTTCAGCCTCCCACAGTCACAATTTAAGCAAGAGAGGGATTCATTACTTTGGTGTTTTGTTTTGTTTTTGAGACGGGGTCTTGCTTTGTAGTCTAGGCTCGGTTGGAACTTTTTATGTAGCCCAGGCTGGCCTTGAGTTTACAGCGATACTCTTGCCTCAGCCTCCTGAGTGTGCCCCACACCCAGCCTGGAATTAATCACTTTGAAAGGGAAATGCCAAGAATTCTAAATGCTGAACAGAAGTGTTACATGAACCACGAGCTCAGAGAAATGATGCTGTCGGGAGACCGTGAAAATGGGGAGGTGAGGGGCAGCAGGAAGAGAAAAGAAAACCATGGGGCGGGCAATGAACTGCGCCTCCTCTTTCTCCAGTCACATGCTCATCTTACTTGTGTTGCCTGCCTCCTCTTTGCCTCCAGCAACGCCGACCTCTTGCAATTGCTGAAACCCTTACGGCAGAGTATTGTATTTTGGCTCATCCATGTAGAGGGATGAGGAAAAATACCCCAAGGATTGTACCTGTGGAAGAAGAGAAAATGACTTTGGATTGTTGAATTTCGGTCTCTGCTACAACAAGGAGACCGATATTTTTATTCATGTGCAGGATGAAGCCATATACCAAAAAGCGTGAAAGGAAAATATTTAATTAGACTTGTTACTAAGTTAGTTGGTCTAGTTTTTTTAATTGTTCACAAACCTGAGGCTAATAATAACTTACAGGCAGACAGAATCATAAAAAAGTTGATTTTAAAATTTCTTTTATTGCTTCAGACTATAACCTGGGGCAGAGCTAGGCAGCCTGTAGTGTTTGCGGGCTTGTAAGCGTTTAAAGTCCGTATGTGGAGCTGGATATTGATCAGTTCTTGGCAGTAATGGAGGGCCGGAGGGGGATGGGAAAGCCGGAAGCCACCTGCGGAACCCATGAGCTCACCTTCCCTTCTTAGTTGTTTTTCAGGATTTTCTCTGCTGTGGGTGATACAGTGCTGCAGATACCTTCTGTTGAACAAGTTTTCATCTCTCACGTCTGTGGTTCTGCACATTCACCGTTCTCTTTTACCACCTCCCTTTCCTGTCCTTTCCCTACTTCCTGCTCTGTTTCTTTATCTGCAGTTTCTAGGACCTTAGACAATGCACTAAACTCTTTGCACTTCGCCTGTGAATAAGAAGCCACAAATACGCCTTCCAGGCTCTCTTTCTCCATGATCCTCTATTTCTCTTCACTCCCTGTTTTGTGTATTCTCCGGGCAGACGTCCTGGATGTACATTTCCAGCCCCGGCTTCTCTCCCTCTCAGCTACCCACATGCCCTACAATCGAAAGGTCCTGTTAATATTCAGGCTTAAATGCCGACCACTGCTGGTGAGAGCCGAAGCTGCTGCTCCCATGAAATATGTGCAAGTGCTTCTGGTCTGGGCATCCTAATCCTAGGAGTCCATCATAAGAAAATAATTCAAAGTATAGTTTTGGAAAACCCAAAGCATAAGTGTTCATTGCTTGTATCTCCCTCCTAAACCGAAAGGAATCTAAATCTAACTTACAAAACTTTCATTTGATAAATACTAAAATACTACTAAATTAGTTTAGTTCCATGGAAACTATGTGCAGTAATATAGCACAACATCATACAGGTGTATGAACTGAACCACCTACAAGATTTCTGCAGGAAATGCACCAAAATGGTGATAATAGCTGTGTTCAGATGACCGATCACACTTGAGTTTTTATTTTGTTTTCTCTTTTTCCAAGCGCACTTATATGCCTATGCCATTTGTTAATTGGGGAAGAAATCATCGCTGCAGCTGGTCTCATTTTCCCATTTTCTACCACTCTGCTTCCCCTCCAGGGAAGGGCCATGTGTCTTCTTAGACCTGCAGGCGCTCTGGGACTTCTTTTCTCCCCTTCCACTCAAGTGCTGCAGCCTCTTTCCCGACAAGCTCCATTTATTCCCACACTCCCTGCTCCGATCTGAGCTCTTAACTGCAGTAGCAAGACCATAACAGCCCCAGAATGCACTGCTTCCTCTCCGCACAAACTTACTTTTCCTGCCTATTGCTTACTCGTTGCGAATTTGGACTCGGGTGTTGGTCTTCCTGCCCTCTCTTTTGTAACCTGCCTCGTCTTTTAACCTCATTAGGAACATCTCCACCTCGAATTCTCGGCGCTGATGAGAACGCTCCTCTGAGTTCCCCCACACATCGTACCGTCCGGCCCCCTCCTTGGAACCTGCGCTCAAGCGCTTATTAGGTGTAACATCCACTTCCTGTGACTGCTAGCGAGAGCCAGACCGGATGCTCCAGCCTTCCTTGTGAAAAGTATCACACAAATGTTAGGCAGTACGTCATTACAGCGCGGTCCACAAACCATTATGGATTGATTACGGCTAATGGCTACTTTTTTTCTAATTTTGAAATATTTGGATAGATTCTACATAAATTATCAATCCTGGACAAAATACTATGTATTCTGTTGTCTCTAAAGGCAAGAAATGGTGGTCAGTAAAGAGCAATGAGAATAGAGAATCCTAGACTCATATTGGTAGAACTGATTAGCCTTGATCAGGGAAACAGTTTCAGTGTAGTATTTGAGAAACTATCTTTGCAAATCTTTTTTTTTTTGTTGTTTTTTTTTGTTTTGTTTTTTTGAGACAGGGTCTCGCTATGTAGTTCAAGCTGGCCTTGAACTCACTATGTAGCCCAGGCAGGCCTCCAGCTCATAGCAATCCTCCTGCCTCAGCCTCCTGAGTGCTGGGATCACTGGCGTGCATCACCACTTGTGGCCAATTATTATTATTATTTTATTTTATTAGTACATGTTTGCAGTACATGAAGTTTACATTTCTCACAGAGGGGCAGGTGTGTGTACATAACACAGTTTGATTCTTTAATCCCCTTTCCACCCAGCTCCCTCCCTCCTATTCTAAATCCCCTTCCCCCATTTTCGGTCTTATTGTTATTATTATTATTATTAGTTCATGTTTAAACTACGGGACGTTAAGGTTGTTCAGTATATTTTTCCGATTTGGTGAAAGGTTGGGGAGGACACGTGTGTCCTTGTCTCGTCCCATGCTCCTGCTCCCTGGGGTGTGTGGGTGCTGGGTGTTGAGGTCTCCCCGTTCACAGTCAAACGCTCTTTTGGTAACACTCCCGAGCAAATGGAACTCAAATTGAATCAGAGATTGTGTATGGAAAGCCAGATGTGGTGGTCCACGCCTGTAATCCCAGAACTCTGGAAGACTGAGGCAGGAACATTGCAAGTTTGAGCTCAGCCCGAGCACCTGGTTTGTGTGCTATGCCATGCCAAGCCTTGGCAGGAGGACTGGCCTGTGAAGAGGTCACAGCACTTATCTTACAGAAGCTCAAAGTCTCAGCTAGGAGATAATCCTGAAGCCCTAAAAGTCCACAGGTGGTGCACTCCAGGGAAGCCTTTATCTCCAGCTTGCCAGCAATCAGTGTTGGAAAAACAAGAGTAAAATTTAGAACAGATGGATGCACATCCTAATCTGCGCTCGGGTGAGGAGGGCAGCAAGTGCCTGGCAGAGCCGTCTGGTGGGAGTGTGCGGGGATCCGCGCTGGGTTGCGGGTGACAGGAGCTCCTGGCGCATCGAGACAAGGGGAGGGCTCGGGCCGGGGGGCTGAGGCATGTGGGTGAAGGCAGCCCAGGTTGCCTTCAGAAAACTTTTGTCTGCTTCAACACACAGACAAGTAGGCGGATGCGGCCCGATAGTGTCTGATACAGAGCACGATGCAAATCTACTGAGTGTGTGTGGCAGGCGGCTGTGTGTTACTGTCGAAGGCTCCGGAAGGCTCAGCACCACTACTCTAGAGCATGGTAGAGATTCAGTTTATGTCTATTTAAATCCATGTTAAATTCACTCAACACAGCTATCGAAAAACTCACCCAAATATCTGTTTCTTTCCTGGTGAATTCTCCATGATTAAATACAAACTGTAGGGGCTGAGGATTTACCTGGGGAGAGCGCTTGCCTTGCAAACTCAAGGCCCTGAGTTCGATCCCCAGCACCGCCCACCATACAAACTGTACATCTATGTAGCTGACCTTCAGTGTACAGTTGTTCACTAGACAAAAGCCAGTGTGACTCGTTAGACAGAAACATTAGATTTACGCTATAGGGTGTCTGGCAAGGGTGAGGAATTTGACTTTAAAGATATTCCATCTGGCACGAACATTCTAAAGACTTGTTTGTTAAGGGCACTTCCTTGGATCAGTAAAACTCTTCATTTTAGAGAGGACAAGTAACTTGCTTCAAACCTTTCTATTGCAGGACGCCACAGAACCAGCATACTGAAAAGTAGCATTAAATTAAGCTATTTAGAAATGAGTTAAAAAAGAAGGGTTCCGGGCTGGGGATTTAGCTCAGTGGTTAGAGTGCTTGCGTTGCAAGCACAAGGGCCTGAGTTCGATCCCCGGCACCACAAAAAAAAAAAAAAAAAAAAAAGAAGGGTTCCAAGACAACCTGTACTTCGTGCCACTACAAGTGTCTCTTAGGAGCCGGTCCTTACAGCCTCTGCCGTCTTCCGAGTGGGTGAGGACAGGAGCTCTGTCCAGACATCCCTCCTCACTGTGCTGCCAAGTACCAACCAGATTGTCCGCACACTTGCTCAATCCGGGCCAGGCCTCCACCCAGGTGCGCTTCCATCCTCGGCACCCCTCCCCACATCGTCATGATTGGCGAACGCCTGTTCTGGGGCACCCTGACCTACTGGCAGCACCCTGCCTGCCTGCAGGCCCAGGGTCTGTACACCTGGCAGCGGCATGGCTGCTTCATGGTGCCAATGTGGCTGCCAGCGGCACTGCACCCACCCTCTGGCTCCAGGTGGGCAGGACGAGGGTCGGTGGGGGACTCGTCAGCTCCAGGAGTTTTCACTCCGAGGGGCCCAAAGCAGCTCGTTCCCATGCAATTTCACCCAGAAGGCAGCTTGCTACACAGACTTTGACCCTTGGACTTGATACTATTTCGCAAATATTCATCACCGTGACCTCACACTTGCTGACACAGTTTAGCTAGTATTTCTCGTCTCTTCTGTTCCAGGCTTGGTGTGAGGTGCGGGGCTTGGTGCTTCCTGGGGGAGGGGCCTTGACTGCCACTCCCTGCTTCGAGATTCAGCCCGTCGGTGGTGGTAAAGCTGCCTGCTCAAAATAAAACTGACTCTGTGCTTCTCTTTGTTTTCAAATACGTAACAAGTTAAAATTAACTGTAGTCACCATGCTGTACGGTAGAATTCCTGCACCACTCTTAATACCCTTTCTTGTGGCAAGTTGGAAAATACACAGTTCATTTGGATCCTGAACACCTTTTGGTGGTGTGTGAAACACCATAGAAAGCCATTCTGTAGGTTCGTGTATGCATATGTATCTGTTTATGCTTCACTCAAAATTATATTCTGGGACTATTCTTTACTGGGTACGTGTTTTGGTTTTTCTGAGACAAGGTCTCACTGTGTCACCCAGGCTGGTCTTGAACTTGCAGCAATCTTCCTGCCTCAGCCTCCTGAGTGCTAGGACTACAGACGTGCACCACCACACCTGGCTGAGATTTCTTAAGTCTTGGTCAACACTGACTTGCAGATCCTCCTTATGTTTCCAGGAAAGCTATAAAGTTAGGAAGCTAAGGTTGAAGTTTATGTCCCTTAGGACATGGAATCTTATCAAAACTGGACGTGGATGATCTTTTCAACATGTTTTACTTTTATTCCAAAGGGAGCTTTGTGATACTCTACACCTAGTCTCCCAGAGCAACTGACTCTGGAGAAAGGGGATTTAATTACGTGGCATTTTCCATTAACATCAAAAGTGTGTGCCTGGAACTCTGCTTCTTATAGAAAACTGATGTTGAGTTCCCGGAAAAAAAAATCTCATTGCATAATTTAGTTTTTTTATGGGAATATTAAAAGATGCCGAGGTATATGACTTCTCAGCTCCACACTGTAAGATTTCTTGGGAATTGTTGGGGGCTAATTAGTTGCTGGGGGTTTGGGAGTGCAGGCTTGTTACATCTTTAAAGATAGCTTAAAACATTTTCAAACCAAGTCTTTGAAGTCGAGCGGGTGATAGGTAGTAATTTAAAATTTAAGATCGGCTTTATCGAGTCACAGTGTATAAACAATTAAACACACATGTTAAAGTGCATGATTCAATGAGTTTGGATCTGTACCGCCAGAATAAAGACACAGGAACTGTCATCATCCTGGCAAGTTTCCTCGTTTATTGAACGCCTATTCCCTCCCTGCCCACCAGGTACTTTGTTAGGTGATTCTGTACTAGCCAGCGGTTTGCAAGAGCGAAGATTTAATACAGGACAAGCACAAGTTACCACATTTACACACAAGCCAGATGTAGGCGAGTGCAGAACATCTGTCTGCACTGGAGACTTGAAAGATCCAGTCAAGGGCTGGGAGCGCACAGCACTGTGCTGTGCACGAAAGGGCTGAGGATGCTCTACTGGAGCCAGGATGTGACTCTCGAGGAGGAGATGAAGACCAGAGCTCCTCTGACCAGGACGGCAGCCATACCCGGCCACAGCGAGGACCCGAGCTCCTCCCGCTACAGCAGCGCTTCTCCTGGGAATCAGCCACCCACAGTGTTCCCCTCCTGCTCTCCTTTGTGTCAGCGACAATCCTCAGGTGGATCTTCTGTGCCCAGAACCACAGCAACTCAGTCCAGCTGGACGTTCCTGCTCCAGTTGACCATAAAGAGTCCACCACAGATTCCCTTTACATTTTCCCATTTAATTCTCATTACATATGAGGGAAGAGGCTGTTTAGGTTCAATTGTGTACCGCCCCAGCCCCGCCCCATTCATATATTGAAGTCCTTGCACTCAGGACCTCTCATTGTAACCGTATTTGGAGATCTGGCCTTCGAAGAGGTGATTCGATGAAAACAAGGCCATCGGGAGGCGCCCCAAGCCAAGCTGACTGTGTGGGGCATTTGAACTCAGAGATGTCAGCAGTGGGTGCTCCCAAAGGAAAGACCGCTGGAGCACAGAGAAGGCAACTCAGAAGACACTTTGACCTTGGACTTCCAGTCTCTAGAATGCTGAGAACACAGTGTTGTTTAAGCCACTCAGACAGCAGTATTTTGCTATGGTGTCCCCACCAGATTAAGGTGCAGGCATTAGCTGTCT
Organism: Hystrix cristata; assembly: GCA_004026905.1. Lineage (NCBI taxonomy): Eukaryota > Metazoa > Chordata > Mammalia > Rodentia > Hystricidae > Hystrix > Hystrix cristata. Next base: position 8,642 of record PVJO010016392.1, read on the forward strand.
TTCTCTTTTGGTTTTTTTGGTGCCGGGGATCGAACTCGGGGCCTTGTGCTTGCTAGGCAAGCACTCTAACCACTGAGCTAAATCCCTGGCCTCTTAGCTCTCTTTTTCAACAGCAAAAAACAGCACGTCTTTGAGAAGCTGTAGAATCTGCCCATAGGTGCCGGGCTCCTTGCTGGGGGGCTGTGGCCAGCGCCTGAGTCTCTGGCTCCCACTGCGTCCTCTGCTCACTGCACACGGGTGCCGCCAGCTCCCTGAGGGCCCCAGTGCCAGGATGCTGCCCCACAGCCGTGACGGAGCCAGGCCTAGCACCAGCCGCACCTGGCCCTCGACCCCTCCGTCAGCCTCTCTCTTCAGTTGCTGGTGCTTACCTAGGTTGTAGCATCCCTGAGGGCCAAGAGCTGTCCTGTTTCTCTGACCCTCTGCCGTGATCATAGGCGGAGACAGCGTTCAGCAGCAAGTTGACACATGATTGTCACATACTAAAAGCAAAGGCAGATAACTTGTCCTCTTGTTAGCCCTTTATAAGTCTCCCACATGAGTTTCCCTTTTCCCAACTGATCTTGGGGATATAATATAACTCATTTCATGTCTCTGTAGTTCTAGAGTCTCATAAATGCTATGGAAATATTCCTAAAGATGAGTGTGTCAGACCAAGCCTCCCCTGGAAGAAGAAAGTAGCGATCAGAGCCGCTGTCTATTGAGCGCGTGATACTTAGCAGGTGCTGTACCTATCCCTAGAAAGTATGGTAGTGACAAGCCAGGTTCTAAAATCAGAAGGCCTGGGCTGGGCATGGTGGTGCATGCTTGTAATCCCAGCACTCAGGAGGCTGAGGCAGTAGGATTGCTAGTAGTTTGAGGCCAGCCTGAGGTATTTCGTGAGTTCAAGGCCAGCCTGAACTAGATAGTTGAGATCTTGTGTCAAAAAATAAAGGGGGCAGGGGCCAGGGATTTAGCTCAGGGGTTAGAGTGCTTGCGTAGCAAGTGCTAGGCCCTGAGTTTGATCCCTGGCACACACACACACACAAATCAGAGGCAAACTTTATATCCTTGTCTCTCTGTTTCTTCATCTGTGAAATGGGAATAACAGAACCCACAGAATTGAGGCATTGTAAGGATGATGTGCTTTGGAGAGATTAGAGGAAGGCCAGGCACATAGAAGGACTGCTTGTGTTTGACTGTTATTTTCATTTAGTTTTTAAGAATCACAATTTAAAGCTACTTACTTTCTCATTTTCCAATATTAAGAAAAATATAATGTATTTTGAAATCCAAATATGCAATATTAAAACCGTTATGCAAAAGTGTTCAATTTGTTTAAAATTTAAGAGGAGGGAGAAGGGAGGGTACGGAGTAGAGTAGGGAGAATAGAAATGATCCTGACTTGGTAAGTGTATGTACCGATTCCCCAAGATGAATGTGATTATTATGAATTGTAATCACATACTCATAAAAAATTAAATAGAATTGATCATAAAATTATGAAAAGGAACAAAAAGATAAGAAATTTAATGAAAATATAAAAAATTAGACATCAGAATGATTTTCCTTCATGTCTGATTCTACTGTAATAGCCAGCATTAAGCACACATAATACTAATGCTACACTAATTGCAAATGCTACTGGTTACTGAAGCGTATCTTTGTGCCTGAGAGTTGCCCTCTCAAGCAAACATCAGGGAGCAGGCCTGAGCGAGTGGTGGTGAACCTATGGCACGTGTGTTCCTGTTTTTCTTTTAAGACAAAAGATGTTAAAGTAGAGTTGTTTTTTCTCAACTAAAACCTCAGTACAGTAAGTCCCCAATTTACAAGTGAGTTCTGCTCTGGGAGAATGTTCATAAATTGGATTAATTTGTAACCGACTGAGTGTCTTATACAGTACATCCGTGGGTTTTACACGGCATGCCTGTGGGTCTTACATGGTACCTCTAAGGGTCTTAAATAGTACACCTGTGGAAGTTCACAACTTGGGGACTTACTGTATTCAGGTTTAATTGCGGTGTCGGCCCTCCGTGATAAGTAAGTGGGTTTTGGTTGCAGTTTGACACTTGGTCTCCAAAAAGTTTTCCATCACTGACCTCTGTGCAGGCTGTTAGCTTAGAATCCACTGGGCTGACATCAGGGCCTAGCCGAGGAAGGGTGCCACTGAATATTTTACAGGCGATTTACAAAGATGAATTTGTAGATAAGGAATAGCCAGGAGCCATTTGAGATCTCCATTTTAGGGAAACTAAGCAAGCTTTCTGGAAGGGGAGATTTTTAGGAGTCACTTGAATATGAAAAGGCAGAAGACCTGTGGGGATCTCAGGTGGGCATCATGTAATTTCTTCAACATTGTTAGTTTACCTACTGTGGCAATAAGGATGGTGGGGGGCAATTCGGCACTACTAAAACACTCTGTGTATTAATTCTGACTGCATAATACATAATTTTTGAGAAACCAGAACCCAGCAATGGATCTAAATTCCATCTGTGTAGGATTTGACCATTTTGCCCGAGTTGATAGATTAATTCAGGAGGGCAATAACTAATAAAAATTTCCCCCGAACTGACCAATCATTTGATAGCAATTAACAAGTCCCCAGGTTGTTTTTCAATGTTAGTGATCACAGCCTGAGTTAATTAGCCAATGAGTGAACGGCTAAAATCAAAATGGCTGAGAAGCTGCACAAGTCACTTCACCTTGCTGTCATCCTGTTCAGTCAGCCGCAGGTCCACGTAGCCCACAAATCCCAGAGGAGCATGCACTGAGCCCTTTCTGAAAGTCACGTGATATCAAGGCAACTATGGAGCCTCAGAACTTCTGGGAGGGGCCAGATGGCGCATGGGGATACTGAGGGGCTCTTTGTTAAATGGATAAGCACCGGAAGTAAACGTGGCTCCAGGACTGGGCCATCTTATCGCCTTCTGGTGTCCTGAATTTCCTTGTTTGTTAACCCTCAGGTGATAACTTGCCATCCTTTTAATAGGGTTCCTGAGTTTCTTACATGTTTGGGTTACCTGGAGAGAGTGAAAGAAATGACTAAGTCACACCCCATAATCATGAGTCCAAGTGTCTGGGGCAGAAGCCAGGAGTGGATGTTTTAAAGGGATCCCTGGAGGATTTTCTGGTGTAGCAAAGCTCGGGAGCCCCTGCCAGCGGCTGGCTGACTTGCCCTAACAAGATGCTTTGAAATGAAGTAAGAGACTCCAGTTCTGGGAGAATTTAAAAACACTAGTTAGTTAAATTGATTTTACAAACCACTTGGTGGCAGTAAACTCCCTGCTAACCACAGTACAAGTCTGAACTCCCGAGCAGGCTTCTTAATTTCTATTCTTCTGTGGAAGTCTTTTCCTTATTTTTAAAATTCTCAATATTTGTCTCAAATGAAAAAGGATATGGTTTCCTTTTTCTTCTTTCTTCTGACAGACTGGATTATGCATAAAGATTAGACATCATGGCATTTTGTAAAAATGAAATTTTGAGAGTTAAATTGTAAAACGTTTGAACTAGAGATTCTTTTCAGGATACCTACTTTTTATGACTTCCTCATCCAGTCTGAATAAGCATTTATGTATACAGAAATGAAAATTCGGTTATATTCTGTGTAACGTCTTACATGTCCAAAATGACTTATAAAACTTACAAAATTTACAAAACAACCCCTATCATTCTATAGAAATATCTTCTCCAGAAAATGTGTCACAATACCGTCCTCGTATTTTATCCATTAACAGAAGAAAGATGCTCTTCGCAGTGTGATTTAACAATAATTGGGTGTAAGGAGGTAGTGGCATATTTGGACCGTGCAATGAGTTTGGTCAATGAAGAACCATGGTTACAATGCACATGAATCTAGTGCTTATGCTAATCCCGGTGAAAATGACAGAAACAGGAAGTTTCCGAACCCTCAGTTCCAGTCCAGGGTTTGTCACCGACTGGCTGTAAAAGCTTGCGCACTTCGCTTCAGCCCCCAGAGCCATGATTCCTCATCTGAAAATGGTTAGGTTAGGCAGAAAGATCCTGGGCCTCGGGTCTTTTTTCTTCTCTCTTGAAAAAAATTATGTATCTTTTAAATTTCCCAAATGCATTCCTGGGAAATAAAGTGGAAATGTAACATCTACTATAGGTGAGGTTCTTCTGAATAGACTTTGAATACACACCTTCTGTAACAACTTTCTAAAGGATACAAATTCATAGTGTGCGGTAGTGACGGCAGAAACTTTATTCAGTTCAGAATCTGAGAGGAAATCGGTCGCTTCTCCCTTGCCTGGACAATCAGTCTGCAGCGTGGGCGCTGAGCAAACCCGAAGCAGCCTGGGAACCCAGCTTGTGCTGTGTGACCCGGAAAGAGTTGTTTGCGTCAGGGCACTTCACGTCCCCTGCCAAGATGGAGGATGTAGGGAGAGAGGGAAATCGGAATGTTTATTCGAATGTCTTGATCCTTTAGACAGCAGAGCAGAAACGGATCTGAAGTAATATTAGTTCCAACCTTCTCTTCGTTTGCTTTCTTGAGATCTCATGAACACACTTACCGAGTTTTTTTGTCACTTCTAGGTGGGCCAGTGTTGTGGTAGGGGTGACAGGGCTTGGACAAGCTGGGCAGTTAGTCCCAAGCCTAAGTGATTTCAAAATGTATGGAAATATTTATGCTATCAAAGCATTCCATAATTTGATAGAAAGTACTAAACTCAATGCTCTTGCATGTCAACAGAAAGCATTTAACTGAAAGCATCCTAACTGGTTGCTATAGACCGACTACTTGTGTTCCCTCCAAATTAATATACACTATTGAAATCCTAACCCTCGAACTGATGGTATTAGGATGTGGGTCCACCAGGAATTGATTACGTCATGAGGGCGACCTTCACGAACGAGGTTATACCCTTATAAACAAGGTTGAAGGGAGCTCACTTGCCACTCCCACCATGTGAGGACACAGCAAGAAGGTGCCATCTATGAGTTAGAAGGCAGGCCCTCACCAGACACAGAAGCTGCCTTGATCTTGGACTTTCCAGCATCCCAAACTGCGAGAAATAAATTTCTGTTGTTTACAAGCTACCAAAAATATTTGTAGATCTGTATGTGGAAACTACAAAGTAATTCTGAGAGAAATTAATGGAGGGCTGAGTAAACAGAGAAATCATGTTCATGAATTGGAAAACTCATATCGTTAAGGTGCCAAGATCCCCAAATTAACATGTAGACTCTATGAAATCCTAACCAAAACCTTAGGAGGCTTTTTTGTAGAAATTGACAGATCGACTCTGAAATATACACGAATAAATGCAAAATGCATAGAATGGACAAAATAGTCTTGGAAGGTTTGGCTGTCTAACTCGGAGACCTTGGTACCTTCTCAAAAAGTTAAATATAAAGTTACCATATAACCTAGTGATTTCATTCCTAGATGTTTACCTGAAAGAAGTGGAACATGTCCACACAAAAGCTTTCCATGGACATATATAGCTGCATTTCCATTCTAGCCCAAAGTAGAAACAATCCATTGTCCACTGACAGACGAATGGATAAAAATGTGATATATCCACACAATGGAGTAGTATTGGCCATGATAAGGAGTGAAGTACTGATACATGCTATAATGTGGATGAACTAGAAAATGTGCTGAGCATGAGAAATCAGACACAATTGTATATTCTATTTTTATGAAATTTTGGAAAAGTCCAAACCACAGAGACAGAAAATGGATTAGTGGATATCAGGGTGCGGATGGGGTGAGAATAGGGGTGACTATAGGTATGAGATTTTGTTTTGGGGTAACACAAATGTTCTAGTGTAAGATAATGGTGGTGGCTGCAAAATTCTGTGAATATGCCAAAAAACCACTAAATTATATTCCTTAAAAAACAGCAAAAATAAAAGAGACTAAAAGGGAAAACACATATGAACAACATTATATAGCCTTCAAGGAGACACACACATCTAAGGGCATACTCAAGTGTATAAGGAGTACTCTTGTGCAGGTGATAAAGTAAAATAGGAGCAGAAAAGAAAACCCAAAACACAAAGAACTGCAGGGACAGAGAATCTAAGCACCTAGCGGTTGTCAGGGGATAAGGGTGGGGGCAGGATTTAACTACAAACTGGCGGCCTGGAGTCTTCCGTCCAATGATGGAATTGATTATTGTGGTGATTTTGTAAATCTGTATATGCATTAAAAATGGGTAGACTAATACATCAAAAGAAAAAGTAATTTTTTTCATGGAAGGAGAAAAGATATTGTTATTAGACAAGAGGAAGGAATAAGGGCAGGAAGAGACTTATGGGAAGGTAACAGGTGGATAGCAGATCAAAATACGTTAATGCATGTGTGAAAAAAGTGGAAAAATGGCAAGAATCAATATATTATATTGCCTTACCTCCCAAAAGGAAACAGTATGGAAGCCCCCCACCAGGTCCATTGTTTTTCTTTCCATCATTTCATTACCAATGATTAACTGTGGCCCAACACTATGAAATGCATAATTCCAGAAATGAAAGAATTTGTAAGTTAAAAAAAAAAGAAATTCATTTTTAAACTGAATGTAAAAGTTTTCAAAAAAGTATGTTGAGGCACCTGGGTTTTTATATTTATTATTTTAACTCATCTCCATTTTTCATAAAGTTCCTATGTTGCTCTTTGCATGTGAGCAAACGCCCTTGTTTCTTACCGAGTCATGCATTTATCAACTTGTTGGTCGCTTCTCAGTTTAGTAGCTGTGGGTTGTGCTGCGTAATATTGTTTAGCTTTGGTAGGCAGAATTTCAGAGATGGATGAATTTTACATCTTGTTTTTTCTATTCATCTCTCAAGGTGTTGATTTCTTTCATGTTGGAAGCTGCATTAAAATGTTTCCAGTATTAGGCTTGAAGATAATCATTTTCCAGGATAAAAACAGAGGCCCGTGTTCAAAGTCAGAGGCTCATGTTGTAACAGAGTTTCCGCTCTGGGCTCATAATTGCTTGCTGATATTCACCATGAGCAGTGTAAGTAGATTGCTATGTGCGTCATGCAACATTTGCTGAATACATTCCAGGTTGCTTTTCAGAGCATTTTTGGTGTCTGTAATTTCCGCTGTACCATCTCCGGAGATCATGTTATTTCAGTTCTCCCTCTAATGTTCTTTGTGAGGTGCAGAACCACCAGGATCTCATGCTGTCTATCTGGAGCCCTGGCTGAACGCGATGTCACACACACTGACCTGGGAACAGATGTTTCTTCTGTGCCTCTGGAAGGTGAATTTAAGAGCCCAATAAATCTAATTGTGCTCGTACGAAAAAAGGTAGTTTATTTCAGTTATAACATCTGACTTCCATTTTGATTTTAATTGACTCTTTATTTCATTTTCAATTACTGATGATTATCTTGGCACCTGAGTGTCTATTAGTATTTGTAAATACACTTACTAAAAGCATAGATATAACCTATTTTGGCACATGTGAACCACACGATGGTCATGATAGCTGTCACTTGGATAATGAGAACAGCCTTTTTTGCATTTCGTCTTTTTTTCCTCCTCAGTTTTCTATTTCTTAGCATGTTTCTTCCCATTTCCTTGGACCTACACTTTCGGATCTACTGTATCCTTATAAATGCCCAGTGTGCATCACAGCACCACGGAGAAGTAGCGCTCTGCTTTTCCTTTTGCTGCTCTATTCTCACCTCCACCTCTGGAGCCAGCATTCTGCTGCAGCCTGGTCCCTCGATCCAGGACAGCCAGGTAGGAATCCTGTTCTTGATCCTACTCTTAGGCAAACTGAGGCCAGGGCATCAGCAAGGCAATAAACACGAACCGGCCTGATGTGTTCACAAAAAATTTTATTACCCCCCCCTTTTTAGTAGTTTGTCTGAGAAAGAGAAAAACGGCATAAATATTCATTTCTGCACTGCCAAGTATGATTCTGAAAAACTGCATGTAAGTGGAAAAGTCTGAAACTATTTCAAGTGCATCAGGAGAGATGACTACCTTAAAAAGAAGAATCAACCTCCGTTTAGTCATTTTCTTAGTTTGGAACTTTGTATACCAGGATTGTTAAAGCAAGTGCACCTTGGCTTCTAGGATACAAAAAAAACCAACTAAACAAACAAACAAAAAGAAACAAAACAAAAAAACAAAAAGCCAAAAATCCCAACTTTTTAAAAGTAATATTTGCACGCTAGGATGTGGGGAGGTTTTTTTCCCCCCCCCAGCTTTAATTCGTGGCAAGACACACAAAATTAATCTAGGTTTTGAAGGCAGAAATTCTGTTTCTGATTTTTTCATTTGTTTTGGCATTAAGAGGTGAGAAATCTCTGAGGAAGGGTCAGGATGGAGAGGGTTCTCCGGGCCTCAGCATCAGGGGAGGGGGGCCTGAGGAAGAAGAGCCCTGGAGAGGCTTGGAATTGTGGGGTGTGCAGGCACAGTGCAGACGGGGACACTAAAAACATCCTGGTGGTGGAACCCATTGTTCAGAGGTACTGTCCTCAGAATCCTAACATCCTGGAGAGGTGGAAGCCAAGCTGCTCTCGATGAAGCCACGTGGAGAGTCTAGTGCCCTGCGCATGAAGGACAGCTTTGACCATGCAGTTTACTGCTAGTCACTGATTAGAGATCAGACCAGCTGCTACTTAGATCCTGGGTCTTCCATGTATCAGCTGTGTGACTTGAATTGGCCACATCCCCTCTGACAGCTCCTGGGGCATGATATGCAAATGCAGGTTCATGTGACCTCGCTGGGTTCCTGGGTTTAAAACACTAGCATGGGTATTGTTGTTGGCCAACTTCCTGCTCATGCTAAGACCCAGTGAACGTTAAGATCATTGATTCTTCTCCACAAGCCAGTCAACTTCCCACCTGACCTAAAATTGCCACCTAGAAAGTTGCTAACAGATTTTGCAAGACTGTAGGGGAAATGAGTCCAGAGGGAATCATTATGATAGCAATATTGCCTCCGAAGAGAAAAAGACCTGGGCTTCTTTAGTTGACCCTTGAGTTTAAGACTTGAGAATCCTAGGGCCACAGTCACAGCATGAATTTCTCAGAGCTGGAGTGATACAAGAGCACCCAGTCAACATCTTCACATACATAAAAACTGAGTGTTCACAAAGTTGTTGATTACTCAAGTCCAACCAATCCCAGGGAGGACACCGAATACTCCCACTTCCAAATTCTGATGTAGTTCATTTTACTACAAGAAGATGTTTTACAAATTGGATGCAAGAAATTCAAGGAAATGAACCTGGGAAAACCTCTGGGTTGATGAAAATGTTCTCTATCTTGGTGGTGATGTGGCTTACATGATTTCACTCAGTTCTCAAAACTCATTGAACTAACTGTATTTAGGATCTCTGTAGTCTACAGTATGTAAATTGTCTCAACTAAAGGAAGTGGAAAGGTGTGATGTGTTGAATCATCTCTCCCCAATTCAAGCATTTAATTCTTAATCCCTATAGCCTGAGAATGTGACCTCCTTTGTATAAAGGGTTATTAAAGAGATCACCATGATAAAATAAGGTCACTCAGGTTGGCCCTAATCCAATATGCCTGGTGGCTTTGTAGGAAGTTTGGACATGAAGACTTAGGAAGGGAAGGTGGCCATCTAAAAGTCATGGACAGAGGCCTGGAACAGACCTTGCTCTCAGGGCTCTCAGAGAGAACCAGTCCTGCCCACCTCTGTCCTCCATAACCATGAGCCAACAAATAACCTGCTTTTTAAGCCACTTATTTTGTGGTGTTTTGCTATGGCAGCCTTAGGGAACTAATACAGAAAGCAAGAGAGGTTTTGGTCCCTGGGCTAAGAACAGTGAATAATACTTAAACATATAAACTATATTTTGGCATTAATGAACACTTAATATACACTATCATAATTATCATGTAATACTAATACATACTTAATGTTCATAACACTAGTGATAGGTGCCATGGTTATTTATTTCCTCTTATTATCTTTGGTTTTTGTTTGCTGATCTTTTCCTAGCTTCCTGAGATGGAGGCTTCATTTAAGACTTTCAACCTTTCTTTTTCCCCCTAGTATTGCAATTATGATCATAAATTTCTAAGCATTGCTTTAGTTGCATCCCCCAGGATATGTTTGGTCAACTTAATTTATTTTCTAATTTCTGTTGTGACTCCTTTGACTCATGGGTTAGTGTCTTAGTTACTTTTCTCATTGCTGAGACAAAATACCTGACACCCACAAGTTAAGGGAAAAGAGGTTTATTTAGCTCACAGTGTGTAGAGGTTTCAGTCAACAATCAGCTGCATCCAATGCAGGGTGGCATGGCAGATGGGCAGAAGGCAGCAGGGTAAGCATGGGGCCTAAGCAGCTTCTTTCTGCCACTTATATTGTATCCAGGCTGCCAGGATCAGGGCAGTGCCAAACCAATCAGTGGATTGATTAAGTAATCACACATCCTTAATCCCAGCATCACACACTCTAGATTCAGTTGCTTCTGAAAGAGCCCCACCTATGACTGCATGAGGCTTTAGGGGGCCATCTAGACACAAACCATCACAGCTAGTGACTCTTGCTGTATTTCTGCTCTAGTGTGGCCATTAAATGTTCTCTGAAGGCCCATGTATGGAAGGTGTGGTCTCCAGGGTGGTGCTGCTGGGAGGTGGTGCAACCTTCTACCATTGTGGCCTAGTGGGAGGCAGAGTCCTGAGGAGAGTAATGAGGCCTGGTCCATTTCTCTTTGTCTTTTGGTTGCTGGCCATGAGGAGGAGGATTTTTTTCACCATGTGCTCCTGTCATGGGTATTGTACCTCCACAGGTCCAAAGCAATCGGTCCAATAACCATGGTCCAAATAACCATGGACTGGAACCTCTCAAACTGTGGGTTAGAATAAATGTATTCTTTTATTATTGTTTCAAATGTTTCTTTATAGGGATAAAAAGCTGACACAATTTCTAAGCAGTTAGGGATTTTCTTGTTGTGACTTTGTTATTGATATCTAACGTAATTCCTGTGAGGTCAGAGAACAGAGTTTCAATGTCCCGGAATTTATTCATGTTTGTCATATGATCTGCTATCCAATCAATTTTTATGAGGATTCCTTGTGTGTGTGCAAAGAATGTGAATTTACTGTTACTGTTCCTGACAAAAGGAGAGGAAGCAAAGGACTGATAAATTGGGTGGGACCCTAAAACAGACAGAGCTCTGGCTTTAAAATCTGACATTCCGGCTCCCAAGTGTATCGGCTCTGTGTTTCTCCAACTTATTTCCATGCTGAGAGATGAGAATGATGAGAATGATGATGAATTTCTAGTTCACAAGAGAAGTGCTTTGTGAATTGGTTTTCGAGTGTCAGCTGCTGTTGTCCTTTTCACTTGGAGAAGAGAGTTAGCAGGAAGGTGAGGAGCAGAGAGCCGCACAGCCCTGCCCGGCAGACAGGTGACAAGTGGGAAGGCACCGGACTGGAGAGGCTGGGCCTGTGTGAGGGTTGGTAGGACCTTCCCAAGATGGCTGCCACAGAGGATGGAGAGTCACCATGGAAGAGGGAGACTATGGGTGACTCAGCTTCATGGCAGGATGAATTCATTCCTGACTTCTTAAGGCAGGAAGTTGAGGAAATAAGGGCAGTTCAGATTCATTTTAGATTTCATGCCTGGTATCCTAAAGTAAGATAATGTTTGTAAGAGGGGATTTCCAATGACTAGATCTCATTTCCCTGATCCTTTTAATTGGGTCGCTCTTTCTGCAGCTCACTTCCTGACCGGGGAGTTGTTTCAATTCATTGAGTGGAGCTTAAAAAGATAGAATTTCAAGTGAATCAGGAGAGTTTATGTGCAGAGGGGGAGGAAAATGAGCTTCCCACAGGAGAGAAGGCCAATAGCTTCTGATAATTGGCAAAGCAGTCTGGTCTCTGTCAGCAGTATTTATACAAGGAATAAAATAGTGATTTTCCTGTTTCTCTAGGAGAATGAAAACGAGAGCAGGGCATTCCTTACACTGTGGCTGTTGTCCCAGCGCTGTGTGTCCCGAGCTGTCCTTTGGCCTCAGCAGTGTTTACTGAAGCCATCATAGCAAAAGACGGTAGGCAGACAAGACAGACATTTCCCTGCAAACCAGAGCACTCCATGTTATGGATTTACTAACAACCCACTCACTTTACGTCCAGCAGAAATCCCGATTTGAAAGGGCAGACTTTGTGGTGCGGGGAGGGACAGAGAGATACAAAACAATTTTAACAATTAGCAATCTGCTTCTATACGAATAACTGTAAAATCTTGAGAAACTAGGTCAACAATTTATCACTAATTTGTAGATAATTCAATTTTATGTCAAAAGCTGATGATAAGTAAATAAAAATACAAAGGAGGACATTCTAAATGCACTAAGAGTTCTCATCTTTAAAACACAAATAAATTTATTTGTGATATTCTACTTAGTCAGCTTTAAATATCTATAAACTTTAAACATCTGTATTTACCTGCCGAGCAGAGCTGAGGTTTCTAGATCGGAGGCAGACTGCTTATTTACTTACGGAATATTTTTGTGTTGGCTTCCCGGCCCCCAGTTTTTCTTTGGGTTGATGCAGTGGAAGAAGGTGTCAGCCTACATTTGTTGAGGCATCGAGGAAGGCAGTAAGATGAGAGAGGATCCCAAATTGTGAGCGGGGGCCCGCATAAGACCTGCTGCACAGAAGCCCTGCTCTCTCCAGAGAGGGGGAGAGAAACCCTGTTTTCTCAATGTGCTTGGGAAAAAAGCAGAAGTTTCTTGGGTGTCACAACTCTTTGGAATATAAAGGTAAGCCTTGGGAATGTATTACCCTTTGAACTGTAAAGAAATGGCAGAGATAAATCTGTAAATTCTCTCTGAAGTAATTTCTGATCTCCACTGTCCACGGCATAGCTATTGGTCAATCATTCTCTAACCCAGATAGTTCATGACTGAAATAAAATACTGAATTCTTCCTTTATTTTCTCTTTGGATGATTGTGCCGGTCTTTTGTGAGGAAAATAGCACTTTGAAGTTATTTTAAGATTTTGCCATTGGAGGTATAAAAGGTTGGAAGGACAGCACAGATCTGATATTAGTATAACTACAACCCTTGAATAATGCAAGATTCAGACATGTCTAACAAGATTAAATATATTTCAACTCTTTATAGCATACTTTCTTTTTTTTTTTTCTTTTGTGGTGCCGGGGATCGAACTCAGGCCCTTGTGTTTGCAAGGCAAGCACTCTAATCACTGAGCTAAATCCCCAGCCCTATAGTGTACTTTCTTTATAGCTTATTTATATGTTACTTTCAGGTTCTTAGTGGTGATACAAGGAATTTGCAGCGACAGCTTTGAATAAGGGCATCAGTAAACTAGTGTTCCTGAGTCAAGGTGCACAAAATTTATACACATAAAAACCTGGACCTCTAAAATGGTTCTTCAACTGGATTTACCGCTTCTGTATCCTTTCCCCTTCTGCCATGAGGTTCCTTCCACCTGGTGTCACGTAGCCTCCACCATGAAAACTCTGGCAAATTACTTAAAAATAAAATGTGAAGTGATGCACATGTATGTAAAGAAAAGGCCAACACTCCCAAAGTTTGAAAGCAAAAGCAAGGTCAATAAAGAATACAGTTACAGTGGATGTAGCTGGCATTTTAATAGGTTCCCTCCGTCTCTGCGGCCCCAGGAACGAAACTGCAGGGCTGGCTTTTAACCGGGGAAAACCGAGATAATGTGTAAGTAATAAGAATGGGATCCGTCTTCATCAAATCCCTGCCTTGTTCTGCCTACCTGAGAAGATCAGTTTCATTTCCCAGCTGAAGTTTCTTACCGGGACCAAGGAGCAGGGCTGCGTGAGCGCGAAAGCTGTTTGGAGACACAGACGTTTTTAACTGGCAAGGACAGTATTCCCGGACGCAAAAAAGAAAAGAAAAGAAAATCAGTAAAAATGTATGCGCTGAAAAACAAAACCGAAACCCAAACCGGCCAACCCTGCCCCAAACTCTTGTGTTCCTTGTGTCCTTGAGAGACTGGAGCTTCTCCGCCCAGGAGCGACCCTCCTGCTTCTGCGGCCACCTGGCCGCAAGGGTCGCTGGGTAAGGAGCTCTGCGCAGCTGGCTTTCGGGGCGAGGGAGGTCCAGACTCCCTGTTTCCCCCACAGCGGAAGGGACACCTGGACATTCCTCTCCCTTAATCATCCAAAAGGGTGAGTTTCTTTTTTCTCCAGTTTTTTCTTATTAGTATGTGTTTGCTATGCAGATAATCACATTTGTTTTTGGTACATATACATATCATATCTTTTTTATAGTTTTTATTTATTTTTTATTAGCACATGTTTGTAGTTCATAACGATCACATTCTTCTTGGGGAGTTGGAACATGCACATAACACATTAATTTTTTATCCCCTTCCCCTCTTCTTTCTCCTGCTTCCTTCAATCTCTTGATCCCCTTCCCCTTTACGAAAGATTTATCTCCCTGTTTCCTAGTATCTGTATTTTGCTTTTTATTTATATTTTGGGTTTCTCAAAGAAGAGAAACCATGTGATGTTCAAGCTTGTGTGTCTGATTTATTTCACTTAACATTGATGTCTCAAGGTGCATCCATTTTCCTACCAATGACTCAGGTATATCCTTCTTTATCACAGAGTGATCCGTCCTGTGTGACTACCATGTTTTTATTTCTTCATCTGTTGAAGGACATGTAGGCTGCTTTCTAGATTTAGCTATTATGAGTCGTGCTGCTGTAAACAGGGGTAAGCATGTTATCACTGTAGTATGATACCTTTAAATCTTTTGGGCAAATATGTAGAAGGGGAATATCTGGGTGGAATGGAATTTCTATTTCTAGTTTTTTGAGGTATCCCCATACTGATTTCCATAATGGTTCCACTAGTGTACATTCCCACCAACAATGTAGAAGTGTTCCTTTTTCTCCACAGCCTCTCCAGCATTGTTATTATTTGATTTCTTGATGATAGACATTCTTTCTGGGTCAAATGGAATGTCAGTGTTGTTTTAATTTGCATTTCTCTAATGGCCAGAGATGTTGAGCATTTTTTCCATGTATTTATTGGCTATTTGCACTTCTTCTGAGAAGTGTTGGTTCATTTGAGTGGTCAAATTTTGATTGAATTTTTATTTTGGGGGGCCTATTTTTTTGAATTCTTTATGTATTCTACATAGTAGTCCTCTGAGGAGTAGCTGGCAAAAGTTTATTCTCATCCTGTATGTTGTTTGCTCAGTCTGTTGGCTGTTATCTTTACTGTGTGAAGCTTTTTAATTTGGCATGATTCCATTTGTTCATCTTGGTAGTATTTCTTCTAATACCAAGTGGGGTTCTGTTCAGAAAGTCCTTCCCTATGCCTATTTCTTCAAGAGTTTTACCTATTTTATCTTCTGCAGATTAAGTTTTTCTGTTTTAACATTTAGATCTTTGATCCACTTGGATTTTGGTTTAGTATGTGGTGAGAGCTAAGGGTCTAGATTCAGTCTTCTGCATGCAGACAGACTGTGTTCCTAGCACCATTTGCCGAGGAGGTTATCTTTCCTCCAGTACATGTTTTGGGCCCTTGTTAAAGATCAAGTACCTGAGTGTGTCTGGAATTGTTTTTGCATCCTCTTTTCTGTTCCACTGATCCTCATCTCTGTTTTTATGTGAGAACCATGCTGCTTTTATCACTATAGCCATAAAATATAGCTTGAAATTCAGGATTGTTATGCCTCCGGCTTTGCTTTTATTGCCCAGGATTGCTTTTGCTATTCTAGGCCTCTTCTGGTTCCATTTGAATTTTGTATTATTTTCTCTAATGCTATGTGCTGTTGGTATTTTGATTGGAATTGCATTAGATCTGTATATCAGTTTGGGGAGAATGGCCTTTTGACAACATTAGTTCTGTCTATCCAGGGACTGGGGATGTCGTTCCATCTTCTGATGTCCTCTTGGATCTCCTTTCTCATAGAGATTTTTCACTTCCTTGGTTAGGTTAATGCTAACCAAAGAAAACTCTGTTTTCTTGCTATTGTAATTTTTTTCTCAGTGAGTTTATTATCAGTGTACAAGAATGCTATTGACTTTTGTGTGTTGGCTTGGTATCCTGCTACACTACTGAATTTGTTTATTAATTCTAGGAGTCTTTTGGTTGAATTTTTTGAGTCTTCTATATCAAAGACCATGTCATCTGCAAATAATAGTAATTTGACTGCTTCCTTTCCTGTACATGTTCCTTTTATTATCTCTTGCCTGATTGCTCTGGCTAATGTTTCAGTAACTGTTGAACAGGAATCATGATAGCAGATATTCTTGTCTTCCTCATTTCTTCTTCATTTGGCTGTTGGTTTGCTGTAAATGGCTTTTACCAGATTGAGATAAGGTGCCTATTTTCTTCAGTTTTTTTTTTAATTATCGTGAATGGATGTTGGCTTTTATCAGAGGCTTTTTCTGCATTGATAGCAATGATTACATGATTTTTGTCCTTGCTTCTGTTATTAGGAGGTATTACATAAATTGATTTGCGTATGGGGAACCCTCCCTGCGTACCTGGGATGAATCCCACTTGCTCAGGATGCCTGACTTTTTGATGATTTGTTGCGTTCCTTTCATCAGTACCTTTTCGAGGATCTTTGTACCCAGGCTCATTAGAGAGATTGGCCAGCACAGTTCTCCTTTTTCTTTGGGTCCTTTTCTGGTTTGGGAATCAGGGTTGTGCTACCTTCCAGGAATGACCTGGAGAATGACTTCTTCCCTTTCGGTTTCATGAAGAGTTTGAGGAGTATTGGTTGTTTGATCGTCCCTAAAGTTCTAGTAGACTTTGGCAGGAGGACCAGCGGGACTTGGGCTTTTCTTAGTTGGCAGTTTTCTAAAAATGACTTCTTCAATTCATTGCCTATTATTGGATCATTCTGGGTTCAGTTTTGGTAATTCATGTATATCTAGGAATCCATTTCTTCTGAATTCTCCAGCTTGCTGGAGTAGTTTCTTAAAGTAGTTACTAATACTCTTCTGGATTTTGGCAGTGTCCATTGTGATTTCACTTTTTTCAGTTCTAATTACAGTGGTACCTCGGTTCATGAGCTTAATTTGTTCCACAATTCTGGAAAAGTCAGCTGTACTCATGTCCATATGTGGAACATTTCCCTCTAAGCTCTTCTGTCCTTTAAGGTTTGTGTTGAGAAGTCTGTTGTAATTCTAGTAGGTTTACCTGTATAAATGATTTGTTTCTTTTCACTAACAGCTTTTAAGATTCTGTCCCCATGTTGGACTTCTGGGATTTTGATTGTGCTGTGTGCTGGAGAAGTTCTTTTTTGACTGCAGCTGTTTGAGGTTCTACATACATCACGTAACTGTATGTTTAATTCTTTCCCTATATTTGGAAATATTTCTGCTATTATTTCTGGAAATAGGTTTTTTATGACATTTGTGGTGTCATCTAATTTTTAACTAATTCCAATTAATTTTAGATTAGTCCTCTTTGTGTCTTGTAGCAGCTCTTGGCTCCATTTTTCATGTTCTCTTCTTGTTTTGAAGTTATCTCTGAATGATTGGTCTCTGACAGCAGCCCTGTCTTCTATTTCTGACACTCTGTACTCACTCTGGTCACTTCAGTTGCCCATAGTTTCAATAGAATTTTTAATCTCCAGAATTTCTGTTTGCAACTTGTTCATGGACTCTAATTCTTTGCTAAATGGGCCATTCGTATTTTGTTTAAATCAGCTAGCTTCTTATCAGTGTCTTTTTAAAACTCCTTGATCAGTTTGTTTATTACATCCATTATTGGTTTAATTATATCTTCTTTGAACAGGCTGAGCCCCTTATTGAACTGCTTTTTAATCTCGTCTGGGATTTTTTTCAAATAATTTGGCTGTTTGGCTTGTTTTCCTCCCCCTCAGTCCCCCGTGGATCAATTCTGCAGAATTGGGAGTTTTGGAAAGTATCTTACTGCCTCATCTTATGTTTTTATTATTCTTTGCTTGTTTTGCTTTGTTTTATTTTGTGCCAAGGTTTGTAAGTGCTTATGCTGGGAAGACTTTGTATGGAGATCTCTTTAATTAGTGTCTGCTTTTCAGCGACACACTGTGGGCATGACTAACTGTAGTATATTGCCTCTGTTCCCAGATCCAACCACCTTCTGTAATTTTCGAGGGGAGGATGCAGTGTAATTGGTCTGGCACCCAGTTCTCTGGGAATGGATGACAGTATTGTTAATGACACAAAGGTGATCTGAATATTGGCCTATGGAGAAATGCAGTAATAGCAACGATTATGCCATTCTGGCAGTAGCAAGTAAATTAGCACTGATAATATCATCCAAGACAAACTGGACCTTGACATACCATAAGAACCATTAATGCACCATGGTCAACCATAGGAAAGAGATGTATAATTATAGTATAAACACTAAGATAAACCAAATATTGATATGCAGTAAATATCTACTAAATGTGATAACTATACTTCCACTACTGCTGGAGAAGAATTCAACAGCAATAACATAGTTAGCTCTTGAAAGATTAATGAAGCTTAATAGTTGTTCTAGTAAAGACATAGGGGGTTGGATGTAGGAGAATGAAAAAAGAAAATGAAAAACTAAACAATGGAAGATGAGGAGAAGAGTGAGATAAAAATCCTATTAAGGAGTACAGGTATTAATAGGATTAGCTAAAAGTAACAGGAAAGAAAAAAGAGTTAAAAAGAAGATAAAAGAAAAAGGGAGGAAAAACATGGACAATAAAAAGAAAACGCATTAAAGAGAGAAAAAGAAAGAAAAGAGAGAAAGAAGAATGGAAACTAGAAAAAGGAAAACTCCCCAAACCCCAGTAAACCAATGAAGAAGAAAGAGAAGAAAACCAAAAAAGAAAAAAAGAAAAAAAAATGAGTCTTTTGTATCTGATTTATTTTACTTGCATTTTGTTCTCATGATACACCCCTTTTTCTACAAATGACTCAAATGTATGATTCTTTGTGGTCGAGTGGTACTTGTGTGTAAATACCCCATTTTCTTTATCCGTTTATCTGTTTTGGGCATATACTGGTAGGTTGCTGCCAGAAATCAGCTACTGTTTTGGGAAGAGACCCACAAAGAGGTATACCTGGGTCAAATGGAAGTAATTTTTTAAAACTCTATCTTTTCTTTATTTCTCTGGATGTTAGACCTCTTGAAACAAACATCTGAGGTGACCCAACAAACTACAGGAAGGTCAAAGCAGTTGCCTAAGAGCGTCCTACCGCAGGGCCCGCCCGTGCACAAAGCCTGCGTGTGCTCTGCTCGGGAGCCCGCTGCCGTCACAGTAGTCATGGTCACTAATGCGGAATTTTTTGGTCTATTTATCTTTTTGATCAGAAACACAAGGTTAAGTTCACCCTGAGTTCTCAAAACCGTAGATGAACATTGAGAGAAAGTATGCTGATGTATGTGCACACACATACACACTCCTCTTATCCTCCGATCTACCTCTCCCCTTCCCCCCCACCTTTTTTTTTTTTTTTTTTTTTTTGAGACAAGGTCTCTCTGTGCAGTTCAGGCTGGGCTTGAACTCACTATGTAGCCCAGGCTGGCTTTGAACTTGCAGCAATTGTTCTGCCTCAGCCTCCCGAGTGCTATGATTGCAAACCTGAGCCACCACACCCGGCTCCTTTCTTATTTCTAATAGTCACTGTTTTATTTCCTAGTTGTATGTATGTAAACATACCCACACATGCACAGACGCACGCGCAGAGGCTTGGCGAGCAGAGAAGGCCTTTATATACATTGTGCTCAAAATCAGAGCAGAGTAGAGACTGAACTAGACTTGGCTCATTGACGTTAACTCAGGGATCGTATTACCAAACACAGCCCTCCATCTGGGTAAGGTACAGACATTTTCTTTTCCTTTTAGTAGCGAATGTCTGCACGTAATAGCCTCTTTTTTTTCTAGGTAATGATTTCTGCAGCTTCACCAGCCATAGGCATACATTACATTATTTATGAAACAAAGCTGAATTTCATTAAAAATATTCCCCCAGACCAGAAAAAAAGTAAATTTTGATTTTTATGAATTTGGTTTAATAAGCCATATGCTTTTCTCCTATTCACCACCTACTCATGCAGGGGTAGAACCCTCTTTGTTCTTTCCTCTTTAATTAAACATATGCTTGAGTTATACTGGAGCTTGAGGTCTTCAGAAAAGCCAAGTGAGGATTATTTCTACTGGAAAAATGAATAATTTAAGAGATGTGTGTGTTTTCCTGTCAATTGTCAGAATAAATTTAAGCATATTTTGAAGCTGACTTCTACAGGTATGTTTACAGAAGTTCTGTTTGTAGTTTTTTCTTGTCTAAAGAAACTTAGAGACTCATCAGTGTAAAAAACAAATACTTCACAGAACTGGAAAAGGCTGGAGAGATTTAGCCCACTGTTAAAGACCCAGTGTGAACACCAGTTGGTTGCACTTTCCATTTTTAAAATCATGTTTACATATAAGATAAATTAAAAAATTTTACCATGAGAACATGTGTAGTATACTCAAGTAATAAGCCTCATTTTTCACACTGAAAGGTAAGAACAAGTGTATACAGAGAGAAGTAGTTCAATGAGCTGTGTGGAAAAGGAAGAGGTTGGGAAGAAATTAATCATCATGCAGAAATCTCATTTATTAAGAATTTTATTTAAATATTATAAAGCTTAAATATTTGACAAATACAATATATTCAAGCATTTAAGAAGCTCCTTGTGTCTAACAGCAGTTTGTTAAGCAAAAGTAAAATAGGCAGATAAGAAAATTATTTCTTTCCTTCTTAGCTATTGTATTTGCCTGAGAGAAAAATGGAATGTAGGATAAAGAAAACTAAGTCCAAATGATCTAAAATAGGAGTAATGACATTTTACATTTATCTTGTACTTTATAGCTGGTAGAGTACTTTCCGGGATATTATCTCTTTTAATTTCCCCAATTTACTATTTTTAAAGTAAATTTTACTATGTATATTTAAGGCATACAAGAAGATGTTCTGAGACACACGCACACATACCGGAATGTTTACTATAATGAAACAAATTAACATTTCCATCACTTCACACAGTTACTCATTTTTCCTCCTGTGGCAGAAGCACTTATCATGTATTCAGCAGGAATCCTCCATGTAATATGCTGTTATTACCTTTAGCCTTCTTGTGGAACATTATACCTGCTCCTTTGTATGTTTCCCTCTACATGCCCCCTTTCCTACCCTCCCTCAGCCCCAGTAACCACTCTTTCATTTTTTATCTCTGTATATCACCCCCCCCTTAAAACATTCTACATGTAAGTGAAATCATGCAACATTTTTCTTTTTGTGTCTGGCTTATTTCAGTTAGCATGTCTTAGTTAAAATGATTATTTTGCCCACTTTGCCACTGAGGAAACTAAGTCTAAAAGAAGCTAAGTAAATTACGAATCATAACGGACAGACCTCAGAAACATTAGTTTCAGATAGTATTAAGAGGCAGATGATTCTGGCAAATCTATCTGTTTTCTCAAACAACAAGAGCAATGAGTCAGCCTTCATTCAACACTGATATAGCCCTGTGAACTATAGTCTTTAGTTCAGCAGTGAAATAACAGATCCTGCAAGTAAATATGCTGCTCCCAGCTGACTGTCAGTGTGTAATAACTGCTGTTTTTTTCTTTGGCAAATCTATTCAACTACAATATTTAGGTAAATGATTCTCTAAGAGGAGTAAAGTATTTCTAAATAAATTGAACCAATTAGATTTCTTCTTTAGCTGGGAAAAAAGGCTTTCTATTATACAAAATAAACATTACATCTCTGAAAAAGACAGCATAACAGAAAGCCCACACAGAATCATAACACTCAGGGAGTAAGACTTGGCTCATTGGGTATTATATAAAAATTAAAATACAACAAGCATTTGGCTGTGGTATTGTTAAGCTCCCTCTTTGACCAAAGTTCTACAGGCTTGAGTCTCAAAGGAAAAAAAAAAAGACTACATAATATGCCACACAGAGATTAGGAATTGATGAAATTTATGCAACTAAAGTTTAGATGTATTTCTTACTTCATGTATTTCCTTTAGCGTATGCACAATCTCTTCAAAAGTCACAGATGTCATCAGGTCTTCGTTGTTCAAGTGATTTGTAAGTAATTTCAGTGTTCAAGTACATTTGCATGATGCACTCTGGTTTGTAATTTCCTTTCACTGTACACATCTTGATTGACGTCCTTCTTGTATTAGTCACCTTCTCATCACTGGGAACAAGATGCCAGACACCTGCAATTTAAAGGAGGTGAGGTTTATTTTGGCTCATGGTTTTAGTGGATCCAGTTCATGGTTGGCCTGCTCCAGGGCAGAAACAGACCAGAATGGTGGCCAGAGAACAGCACGGCTGAGCAAAGCTGTTGACCACATAGCGGTTGGGGGCAGAGAGAGAAAGGAGGAACCAGGGCCAATATACCCTTCCAGGTCTTGACTCCAGTAGTCCACTCCTTCTCAACTGGCCCCACCTCTGAACAAGAGCCTTTTTGAGGGACGTTTTAGATCTAAACCATAATACTTGATTTTTGTTCTCAAATGTTATTTATTGGAGGTTAATTATGCTTAGGGTCAGATGTTTATTTCCTATTTCCTTGTCAAGGGAAAAAAAGTCCAAGAGAAATAAATGACTGCAAAAAGACTACTCATAAAACTTCGATTTTTCGGGACTAACAAATAGTCATGGTAAACTCGATTTTAGGGTGGTGCTGGATTCTCACCGCACTCCTTTCTTTCTCTCCTGTTTGTTTGGCAGCATGGTTTAGAGTAAAGCCCAGGCCGAAGGGGGAGAGAATTATTCCTGTGGACAGCCGACTGTCCTAACAATTGAGGTTAACTCTGTAAGTGCCAGAAAGTGGGGAATTTAATGAAAAATTTTAAATGTGCTATCACGCTCTGTCCTTGTCAACAAAACATTGTGAGAAAATCTGTTCTTGCTCTGGAGACAGGGCAGTGGGAACCTGCTTCGATTGGAGAGGAAAGAGAAATGGCTTGGAAATCAGGAGCCGTGGCTCTACGGGACTAGCTCACACTCTGGCTGCGGGGTGTGGATTTGTGTCTGTGCCCAATGCTTTTCTCTGTAAGAGTGCAGCCAATAGCGCTTCTCACTAGGCTGCTGGGAACTGCTGAGATTTGTCTGAAATCCTTCACACCCACAGCCACACCTGCTTCCTCTGTCTGGCAAGTGTGGTCATTTCCCTTTGTGAACCTTCTCCTCCGACCCCGGATGTGTTCTTGGGACTTGGCTGAGAACACATCCGGGGTCCTGAGAGGCAGAGGGGCCCACATGCCCACAGGACCTCTGAGTGCTGGCTCAGGTCTCTCCGGAGGCCTGAGGAATACATGCCAGGCTGAAGCAGCCAGCTGTCTCTCACGGCTTGCTCATCTGCTGAAAGATGATGCTCTTTGTTGTTGTTAATGGCTTTGACTTGCTCCCATCGGTCAAAATACCATCCGTTATTTTTCCATCACTAATGCAGTGAAAACTGAAGTCATTTTGTGCCTCTCTCCTTCCCCCGCACTGAGTGTTCTTGGATGACACTCTCCATTGAGAGGATGCTGGAATTTAAAAATTCATTGTAGTGAATGCTTCCAAACTGTGCCGAAGCTTTGTCATCCACAGCAGATGATTCTCACAGGCATCAGACTAATTTTTTCTTGTGTCTCTTCGTCAGACTCAACACTGAATAGAGTGCTAGATCAGTACGAGTTGAAGCAGTCTTTCATGACTTCTCACACTGTCCCCTGCGCTCGCTCCTAGTAGGGGAGAAATAGGGTTGATCGGGATGGCTCATGACTAGGGTGTGGAGGCCAAGGGAAGGAGGCAAAGCAACCTCACCCTACTCGCTGTTTAAGATGCAAACAGAAAGGTCTCAGGCCTGACTGTGTTACTGTAGCTATGCCATTCTTTGCTTATGGCAAAAACAGGAGGGCTCAGCCAGTGTGAATCAGTTTCCCCCAGAGACCTGATCAAAGGTGACCAAGACTCGCATCTACATGCTAAAAGAGACACCCAAAGTGGGAGCTACCACTGCTAGGCACAAAGTAGGGCTGAGCACAGAATTACACATTCACCCTTGCTGACTGCTTTGTGCTTCATTATGTGATTGGTACACTCGTACACATCTGCTAATGCCTTTATAGAAGATGTGTATAACCTCACTACGCCAGCCAGGGGCGAAGTAGTGAGGAGCCCCCCGTGCTGTCTTTCCTCAGCTGTCCTGTCTACAGGCAGCCCTGCGCTGTGCCCTGTGTGATTCTAGTGAACCGACTTTCCTGACTCCCGTTGGTCAAGTCTGAGTTCCATCTTTTATGAGTCAAAGGGCCTTTGGAGCCGGTGACAGTAGAGGAGAAACTGCTGAGTGGAACTGGACAACATGGGTGAAGAAAAAGATGATCTAGACAGTGGAGGAGGCAGGAGGAGCAGGAACTTGCACAAAAACCACGGACAGAGAACTCCATGCAGTTAGAAAAGCTTGAAAAACTAATTTCACACAAACATGAACATCATCATAGTGTCAGAGGAAAATCACATGCAAAGTAATCATTTAAAAGAGTGTAGAATAACATCAATAGGGACAGTGGAAGCACCCCAGAAGATGTGCCCACCACCCAGATAAAAACTGTAACCTATTATTTCAAAATGAGCTAACAATTATCTATATTATGAAGAACATAAAATCAGATGTAGAAAAATACAGCAACAAGGAGACTGTATCCAGGAAAGAATTAGAAATAAAAGCAAAAAATATCAGTTTAGAAGTGAAGACTAAACTAGAAGAGACATAACAAGATAACAAGCAATGCCTTAAGAAGAATAGAAGGCATAGAAGACAAATTTTAAAACAAAGAAGAGATTAATACATATTTTTTTATTTCAGACAATTCACATGTTGGAAAAGAGCATCAGTGGGGTGTGTATCCATGAAGCATTCCTTCCTTCAACAGGTGGGCCTGCCGGTTGCCTGTCCTGTGTGTGGGGACATGAAGAGCAGCCTCTCCCTGGGGCTGATGGAGGGGACCCGGATCGCATAGATGCAGGGGAGAGAGCTGGGTGGAAGGCAGTGGGAAGCATGGGGATCCAGCCTGGAGAAAAGGGCACCTGGATGAGGGGCGGGCAGACTCCAAATGTGTTCACAGCTGACACTTGCAGAGAGGCACCAATCAGCGCCCGTGCCAGGCTAAGTGTGTCACGTGATTTTGCTGTGAGACGAGTGCTCCACAGTCCCCTTTTAACAAGCTAATCAACATCCTGGCAAAACTGCCTCCATGACTCATGACAGCATCCATTAGGATAGTTTCTGATGTACATACATGGTATGAAGCAAAAAGTCTTTCTAGATAATAATGACAGTGGCTTGATTCTGAAGTATATCTACATGTGTGATCGCTGTGTGGCAACAAAACTATTTTTTACATACAATAATGCTTCTCACAGTTAATGAACAAAACCATCAGACTTATGCGCGGTGAGAATGTGATGTCATTAATAAGAAGATGCGAAAATGATGCTGAGTTATCATCAAGGACGTTGCAGGCTCTAAATACGAGCATCAGCATGATGGTAACATCGCTGCAGCCGGAGAGGCCACTCCAGCTGTTACACCCAGACAACAAGCGGTGCTGGAATTTTAATTCCTTCCAGAAACACGTTGCAGCTGGCACCTAAGGCCTTTGTAGTCATGAGTTATTTTTAAAGTTCATTCAGAGTAAGCTGTGTAAATCTAGGGGTGTGTTCTCCTACCATGTTGATCAACTTTTCCATTGCTGGCGCAAACTATCTGACATCTACAATTTAAAAGAGGAAAGATCTATTTTAGCTCACGGTTTCAGAGGATTCAGTCTAAGGCGGGAGCACCATGGCAGAAGGTCATGGCAGAGGAAAGCTGCTCATCTCATGGCAGCTGAGGAGGGTGTCAGAGAGGACAGCCCTAGAGCTATCCATAGTCCCCACGGTCACATCTCTGTGACCCTCTTAGACACACCCAGAGCTGTGCTTTCTGACCTCTCAAACCACTCAAATTGACAAGGTTAACTCTCACACCCACTCACTGAGTCCTGTTTTACAGTATTCAAACTATACACATTTTATTGAGCACACTTTTATAGGAAATATAATTATTTTATTAACTCACGTAGGCTATCTTCAAAAAGTAGTTGTAGTTGCAATGTGCCTGTGCTGAATTTTATTATGACGCTAATAATAGAATGTTTTGATAATATTCACATTTCTTCCTCTTCTCTTCCTCCTTCTTCTTTCAGTGAGCATTATTATAACATCTACGAACGAATGAGTTTTAGTAAAAACAATGTCAGTCCCTTCCTTTAGCATGTTTTAGTAAATTAAAAGGTGTGATAGGGTTTCATTTGTACACAATGAAAACATACCTTTGCTTTTTTTGTTATAACAGTAGTGCAGAAAGCAATATGATCAGGGGCTGCTGTCGGGTTTGAACTCTGTTCTCATTCCCTTAAGCTTTTCTGTTTATAACACCACCGGCATACACAGGGTGCACAGAAGGCCGTGGCCTGTGGACACTCTGGCACACCCGAGTCTGCCAGAGGACAGTGTATGTGTCTCCTGTTGGACTGCAGTACTGGGGGAGAAACATCAGTCTTAGTCGGTTTACTGCAAATTTTGTTCTGAAACGGGTTGGCTGATTGAGGATATTCAATTCTGCACATGGCTGACATCCAAGCTGGGCCCATCAGTGTGCTGGGTGCATTGAGGGGGCAGAGAGGTAGGAAGGAAGGACATCTAGGTGAACAAATAAATGTTGATTGCATGATGGGGTGACATTCTGGCGACACTGGAGAGACTGGGCACACTTACCAGCCAGTGAGCAAACCTCACCAAGCATGCCTTTTCTCCGCCTCCCCCCCCCAGGCATGAGCTGGAACACAGGGCTATGCGCATGCAAGACAAGGGCTTAGTGAATTGTAGATGTCAGATATTTTGTTCCCGGGTACCGAGTCCTTGATCAGCTGAAAACAATCAACCAATAATTGTCGTCCTGGGAGCCTGAGGAGTAACAGAAGCTGTAGCTTTCATTATTTCGCCTGTAGCAGATATACATCACCTTTAGTAGAAACTCTTTTAAGTAATATCCACCTGGTGACAAGAGACCCCAGACTCCTGGACATTCTCCAGCTCTGCCGTGAACTTCACAGAGCTGGACTTCCACGGACACTGAGGGCGTGTGTGGCCCCTCGTGCACCCGTGCCCCTGGGACCCCTGCGGGAGGCGTTTGGTGCCTAGGAGGCAGTTGTATTTAGTCCCACCTGGGTTTACTTCAGTACTCACTTAAACTATGTATAATTTAGTAAAGCTGTCTATGTGTCAGTAAAATATGAGTGTGAGTTGTCATTTCTATGAAAACCAAGTAAATACAAAGCTTAAAAAGTAAAGTTGCTAAAATGATAACACTGCTGTTCAATTTGATGTTGAGAAACTGGAGGAAAAAAATTAGAAAATAATAGATTTTCTACCTAACTTACTTCTCGAGTATCTTTAGTTTTTTGTTCCACTTCAGCTATATTTGAGCTGATAGTAGTTACAGGTGATGGATTTTGGATACAGCTGGTGTGAAAATAATGCTTTGGTTCTCTTAAGCAAATGGTGTTAAAAGGCCTTGGCCTCACTTTAAATATGGATGAGTGAACGCACGTTTGTATGCTTTAGACTAAAATGAAACGGTCAAGTTTGTATGATTTATGATTCTTCATTTTAACTTTGCACGTGAATCCACCCACTATGAGGAGTGCACAGTGGTGTGGGCTGCACTTAGTCTGAGCAGCATCGCTGTGTTTACTCTTGGGCTCTGAGGGGAGGCCTTTCTCTGGAGTTTGTGCACACGACGAGCTGAATTGCGGGGCAGGCTCTGGCCTCCTCTCTTCCGCCACATGAGATGGGATAGCAGGCTCCTCTGGGGACTGCAGGGCCCCTGGAGGCAGATGACAGGCATGACAGGGGTGTCCTGGAAAACAGAGCTGTTCCTCTCAGCAAGGCAGAGCCTCCATTCATGTTTGTTGAAGACTTAAGGGAAGTGCTCTTGTCTCTTTTCTTTTTCTTTTTGTTTTAACAATTCAGGTTTAAACTGAAACTATAATCTTAAATACAGTATTCTTGCAGGGAGATTTTTCCTTACTGTACAAATACATTTAAAGTTTCTACGGCCAAAAGGAAGGTGGCAGAGGTAATTCTGAAATATTGTAAATGTAAAAGAAAAAAAATTTTAAAGAATCAGTAAATTGAGCTAGTTTGAGAAATACAATCCAGCCAAGAAGTGATTGGCTGGCAATACACACATGTGACTGAGTTCACTATGACTCTGTTTTGTCTGGGTCTGAAGAGACCCATTTCGTCCCAGTGTCATCAAGTTCCACACAAGTAATGGAGCCCACTGAGGAAATTTCTTTGCATAGTGTAAACACTTATTAAAATTTGGCGGCTTGTTTTTTTTTTTTTTTTTTTGCATAGAAAGGATTGTAGGTGGGACCCAGGCAGTTAAAGAGCAGTAACTGGGCGCTGGAGGAAATCTCAGAGGAGTTGGAGCTGGAGCTGGAGACCAACCCGAGGAAAGCAACTCTGAACTGGTTGCTTCCCTGAGCTCCCATGTTGGCCTGCGAATATATCTTAAAAATAACGCTTCCTGGAATGAATCAAGAATTTACTTGCAGGAAAGGGATCTGCATTATGGTGGTGGAAATGTTTAAAAATTTTTTCTTAGATTTTCATCATAAAAGTGCTGTTTATTTTCATAGAAAGAGGGCTTAGTGAATGGTAGGTTGTAAAAACAATGTAGGCCAGAAAGCACCCTCTTCTTAATGTATTTAAAAGCTATTACTGCACTGCTACGAAAGCTTTTTTGTTGGAAGTGAGCCTTCAAATGATGGCTATGCAAATGGTTGTGTGGAAATGTGAAAAGATCAGAGCCGTGTCCTGTGATGGTGAGAGAAGGTGGTAGTATTCATGGTGGCCACACAGAACTGGTGGAGGAACCCAAATCCCCAGGACATACTGCTTGTCCCTGTTCTATTCAACTGTAATCTCCCCGTGTGCCATTTTCCACTCTGTTTTTCATTTTACGATGAGCAATATTTTGAAGAAAATGAAAATGGGATAAACAGAAACTCCCTCCCTTATCTGTAATTTCTAAGGTCATCCGAGTCAGGCTTCTGTGTTTGTTTTCTTAATGCCCTTGGTTAGTAATTCTGAGAGTTTTAGCTGAAGTATACAATTATTCACATATTTACTCCACCAGGAAATGTAAAGATCATAAATTACCTTGGTAGACCCAAAATTGTTATTATAATTACAGTAAGCCAAGATTATAAGTAAAACCTTCCTTTCAATTTGGAAGTTTAATTTCCATCTCTTACACCACTTTGTTATAGCACTGTCAAAGGGATGGCAAAACAAAATCTATCACTTGTATTTTCAAGTTTTGGAAGTACTGAATTATTCTTTTCACCTTACTAGCCAGCAGGTCAAGAGAACATCTTCAAATTCCAGGCAAGGAAACCAACTGGAAGAAAAAGTAGCGAGTAGCCAGAGGCCAAGAGGAGTGGAAAGGGAAATTTGTTTTCCTCTAAATTTTGGACTGTCCTTTGGTTTTGACAGTGGCTACACTTAGAAGAACTCGTTCTATGGAACGCTTATATTAAACCAAATTCTGGGGTAGACACAACATCCCGCAGATTTACCCATTGTCTTAGTTACTTTTCTCATTGCTGAGACAAAATACTTGACACCTAAAGTTCAAGGAGGAAAATTTATTTAGCTTAGAGTTTGTAGAGGTTTCAGCCCATCGTCAGCTGGCTCCAAGGCAGGGTGGCAGGCAGAGGGGCATCGTAGAGGAGAAACAGTTCACAGCAGGCAGACAGCAGCAAGGCAGCAAAGTAGTGAGGAAGCCAGCAGCAAGTGGCAACAGCAGCCCTCCTTCTGTCCCTTATACTCCATCCAGGCCACCCACCCTAAGGGTCTTCCCATTGTCCACTGCCAGAACTATGCCAAACCCATCAGTGAACTAATTTAGTGATCACACACCCTTGATCCCAGCATCACACATTCAATCCCAGGGTCAGACATTCTACACCCACAATCCAGCCACCTCTGCAAAGCCCCACCTAGGACGACTGCATGAGGCTTTGAGGGGACATCTAGACACAAGCCATAACACCCATCTAATTCTACTAATGACTCTATCAGGTGGGTAGCATTGTTGATGTTTTTAAAGTTGAAGAAGCAGATGCATATTTCTTCCAAGGTTACTCACGAAGCTGGAAAGTAGCAGAGCTTCGGGCTCTTAGCTGTTATGTTTAGTTCTCCCCTGTACGCGACCAGAAGCAGGTCTGAGGTCGAGCCATCATGTGATGTGAAACCAAAAAGCATCCCAGGATAACCAGCAATGGTAGGATTTTGCTGCCACTGAGTATGGTACATCTTCGATGCCGTAGGAGGTCTGCTGCTTGCTCTAGCTCAGGAGCTCAGAGAAGAGTTGGAAAGAGAAGCTTTCTCTTTGCAGAGGTGGAAAATCACCCAGGTCATGCGGTGGGAATCTTTCTTTACAGGCTCAGAGAGTCAGTACTTTTGGCTCTCAGAACATATCTTCTCAAGCGCCACTGTGCTGCGTAGCTTGAAAGCAGCAACGGAACACACTCGCGGAGGGATGTGGCTGTGTTCCTGCAGCACTTCACTTAGGCACGTACAGCAGGGCTGCGTTTGACCCCAGGGCTGAAGTTTCCGGCCCCTCGTCCAAAGCACTATTTTTATACTTGAATGTCAGTGAGGTGAACTCCCTGGAGACCTCGCCGACCCTCTCCCGATGAACGGACGTCTGGGCATGCCAGGTGCCAGGGAGTCTTGTCCTCAGTCCTAGTCTGTGCCCCTGACCGAGGTCACAAGTTTGTAACCTGTGACCTGAGGACATTCCTACACAGGTTTCAGAGAGACT
The DNA here is from genome assembly GCA_004026905.1 of Hystrix cristata. Lineage (NCBI taxonomy): Eukaryota > Metazoa > Chordata > Mammalia > Rodentia > Hystricidae > Hystrix > Hystrix cristata. The sequence goes on from PVJO010016392.1 coordinate 39,512, forward strand.
ATGAACTAGCTAGAAAAGATATTTTATTTTATGCCTTTCTTGGTATCGTGAAAGACTGTGGAGGAAAAATGGATAAAATTATGTCATTTCAGCAATTGTCCTATTCCAAACAAATCGAAGGGGCTGGGGATTTAGCTCAGTGATTAGAGTGCTTGCCTTGCAAGTGCAAGGGTCTGAGTTCGATCCCCGGCACCACACACAAAAAAAAAAAACAAAAAAAAACCCCAGCAGAGACAAATCGAAGGTGGCATGGGCTGTGACCAGACCTAGATGAGTATGTGTGGTCATCACTGTCCCCAGGATAGGACCACAGATGGCTTCTTGTAAATGACAGTGAAATTCCTTGTGGCCTGACTATGATTACAAACGTTCCTCCTTCTTTCTATTGGGTTGAGCGGGAAACATAAAAAACAAAGTTTTGGTACTGTTTGTTTTCTTTTTCTTTTTTCTTTCTTTACAGGCTCAGGGCCTTGCGCTTGCTAGGCAAGTGCCCTACCACTGAGCTAAGTCTTCAACCCTCTTTGGTTTCTAAATTGGGTACGTGCTTAGATCCTGGCTCCTCTTCTTACTCACAATGTCAGCTTGCGCACATCATTCACTCTTGCTGAGTGTCTGATTCCTCATGTCTAAAATGGGATTATAAATATTGAATAAGCGCAGCACAGCACCCCAGTAAACACGAGCCCTTCTCAGCAGTGGGCTGGGGCTCTGACCTGAGACCCCAGGCTGTTCTTCCTGTGCCTAAAGCTGTTGCTGGTGGCACCTAGGGGGCCCCGACAGCTGTCCCTCTGTGAAAGTGCACCAGACAGTAGGGTCTCTTTTGTGCAAAGAAGCTTATTTGAAAAAGGCTGAAACTTGACCAGAATTTGGATTTTCTCCAACACCAATGCTGAAGTATTCTGTACGGCTGTGTGTCAGGCTGCCAAACAAACCCGCACATTAATGAGCGGGGCGGCGGTGGAACCACATGTCCCGGGAATGGCTGAGTAGTTTACAGTTTGGAACAGAAGGGAAAACGGAAGCAGGCCAAACATCATCTTTACCCAAACTGTGCATGTTCCAGCTGTTTTTCTGAAGCAAATCATGAAGAAATTGGCAGCTAGGTCTTCGATGTGCACAGGGACGAAATTACTGATCTTTCAGTACACCCGGTGCTTGGCTTTTGCTCATTCTGGCTACTTTGGGAATGTCTCGTCTTCAAAGCCAGGACAGGGCTCAGAGAGAAGCGCCTCTGAAGGCCCGGCTCTGAGCTCCACGGTGGCACAGGCCAACTCCAGTGTGTTCAGGGCCCATGTCACGCACTGCCTGCTCATCCAGAGCAGGGCCCAGTCTTAAGGTCATTGTATCTTAGTGCTTAAGTCGTGGCAATGACAGCAATGGCTCACACTGCTTTGCCATGTTCCTGCAGGTTGTGCGTTTGCCACATTTTATCCTCTTACTGCCTACTTTACAGATGGAGAAATGGAAGTCACAGCATTACTGGCTGCTGCGCTCTGGAAGGTAGACTGGTATGGCAGAGACTGAAACCCAGTGGCAAAGGCACATTGCAAAGTCCCTTTCCAAGACTACACGGGGCATTGAAAAATGGAAGGCTCACATGCCGAAGTGAATTTTAACTTTCTATCAAAAAAGTAAAATTACGTTTTACATTAGTTACATTTATTTAAAAATATTTACCAGAAGAGGAATGCAGAGAATGCTCGTGTGTTTGGCCTCCTGGAACCTGTTCCTCCTTGCTTGCCATTCCTGGGCTCCTCCTGGAAGAGTCCTCTCTGCCTACCGTGTGCAGCACCACAGGGCCCAGGGCCCCGCCGTCTCCCTTGTGGCCTCCAAGCCGGTGGGTAGGTGACCTAAATTCAAGCCAGGTGCTGGGGCCGTCTCTATCAGGACTTTTGTATGAGGACAACAGAAATGGCGGGGATTTAACTGTGTGTCCCAGTGGGGGCCCCGCTTGCTGCCAAGCTGTCCATAATGGTGATCTTCTCCTGGAGTCTGTGGGTGCTGCTGCTATGACAAAACCATACCAGGCCGAAAACAAAACCACACTATACTCTGCAGGCTCGTGGCTCACATAGCAGAGGCCCGGTTGGTTTTTCCTGCCTTTTCCTGTTCTAGAGACTAGAAGGTCTCGATTGAGCTGTTGGTGGTGCCGCTTGCTCCTGAGTTTGCTCTCCCAGCTGGCAGAGGCCACCTTGCTGTGTCCTCACGCAGTCTTCCTGGGGCAGGTGTTCTGTGTGGCCATCTCTCTGTGTCTCCGTCTTTTCTGTTCTCTTAAGAGCACTGGCCACATCAGCTCCAGGTCCCCCAGGGCCTCCTTTAAAGGCATCTTCTAAGGCTCTATCTCTAAACAGTTGAGTTTTGAAGTACCAGGGGTAGAGCCTCAGCATACGAATCTAGGAGGACACATTCAGCCTATAACATTCCCATTTCTTGTTTGCATCAAGCTGCCTTCCTCGGTGATTATTTTAGGTTGGGGAGCCCTCGCCTTGTAATACAGCCCCTTTCTTGTGTAACTGAAGTCACTTTCCGTGGCTGATGCTCACACACGCCCAGTGTGAAGCAAAGTCCCCGTGGGGTTATGTAAATCCTAACATCTG